>BLKM01004955.1:404142-451172 GCA_013340265.1 Coptotermes formosanus
CCCCCCCCCCCCCCCCATTGGTATTTCACTAAGTTATAGCTTCCTACTTAACAGTTTGAATGTATGAGATCAAAAGCCTTCAGCTTGCCTAATAAGTGAACTACATGTTACATTAACCCTTTAAAGACGAAGCGTATCTGTTTTATATAAGGACTCAGTGCGTACCGCGCTGTAAACACTCTCCACTTTGGTTATAAAAACCAGTCTCTTAATGTTTTATAAGGCACAATTTGCTGTTTGTTCTGAGATCCATACAAAACACACAAACGCAATGTGGGCACAACGTAAAATTTGTTAATGTTAAACCTGGTTGTACGTAAAGTTGCCGCTAGGCTTTAAAAGGTTAACAGGCGGGCATGATGCTGGATATACTTATGCTGCTTTAAAATGAATTGACGTCTGTTCATGTCCTGGTTCCGTTAAGATTTATGACACCAGTGTCATTCAGTAAGTGTGACAGCATAAAAATTAGTGATAGTTGTATGTAGTTCTACTTAAATTTCCTGTTTTGGATTAATGGGCCTCCACAAGGACTGACAAGCTACTAACAGTATCCAGCACCACTATGACATTATTAACAGGACTGGAATGTTACTTCGATTGCTGCTGTGAAGACATGAAACTTTTGCTCACCACAGTTTTGACAATGAGAGGCTAAACTATTTTTTTCAGCAAGATAGATAATTGTAGATCAGTCTCTGTATTTGAATGGTCCTGTAAGAATACAACAAAACATAACTTTTACAAACTGAGCTACTGTGAAGGCACTTTACAATTAACAAAAATTTTAATAAATAATATGTAATATGAGGTCTCATAAAAAAGTATATATGTCAGGTTACATGTTTTTTTATTTTAAGTTTTTGTTCAAGCCTGGTGGTGGTCTGGAAGGACTGAAACATGTAGGTTGCGTACAGTAAACAAATACATAGCTGTGTTTGACTGACCATTATTGGCTGAAAAGGTTTGTTAATGATTAACATTTGTGAACCAGTTGTTTATGTTAGGAGCAGGGTGAAAAATTTTTTGATTTTAATTTATTTGCAACCTTACATTACTTTTTACAGCCAGTCTAATAAATTTTGGCACCACAAGGATGAATGAGCTTTGAAATTAAAATTACTGCACTGCTGTGGAAGATTGAAGTGGTAAATGTTGAATTTTCTGATGCATTTAATACTGCATAAATTTGTGTTTTGTTTTGAGCCTGATAAATTTATCCTTGCTTTGTTCAGTGCTCTGCACGCTGTGGTAATGGTGTCAAAACCAGGAAGGTCTTCTGTGGCAAATTTGATGGAGATGTAGTAAAGAAAGCAGATGATGAGAAGTGTGACCTGAGGAAGAAATATGAAAGTGAGAGTAATTGCACAGGCAAAGAAGAATGTAAAGGTCAATGGTATGCTGGACCTTGGACAGCAGTAAGTGTATTTAACATTTTCTGTATGGATGATTATTGAATTAACCAAGTGACACATTATTTGCTTTAAATTTCTTTAAATTCAATGTTTATATCTATCTGATTTAATTTATTTATGATTTGTTTAACTGTTTGAGTAGCTGAGATTATATCACGTGATAGGATCATTGAGAATAAGGACTTGGGAGGGATGTGGAAGTAAGTGGTTGTAGCATCATTTGAAGTATTATTCCAGTATTTTCCAAGAGGTGCTGAGGAAAACCACAGAAAGGGAACATTCAAGAAACTGGTCTCTGGGCTGAAGGTTGTGCATGGAATTTTGAGGGAGCTTCTCACAAGGCCACAGTAATTATTTTATACCATACTGCCAGCTGTACTTGGACTCATTATGGTGCAGTGGCTGGGAAGTTATGAAGCACCCTTCCTGCACTCTTGATCTCATGCCCAGTGATTTCCATCTTTGTTGGAACCCTGAAGAAACACCTCGCTGGCAAACAATTTTCAACAGATGCTAAGTGATGCAAGCTGTCACCTGCTGGATACAAACCTTTGACACTGATTTCATCTGTGCTGAGATACAAGCCTTGGCATCACGGTGGGAAAAATTTGTTAATGTGAATAGTGAATGCATGGAGGTATGATATGTACCATCTACTACCCACATGCCATGTGTGCATCCGAGTCAAAGTAAAGTTCTGAGAATATGACAGTTACCATGTCTTTTGAAACTTGCTTGTAATATCACAGAATTCTAAGGCCTTTGTCACGAATGTGTTTTTTTTTTTGTTGCAAGTTTGCCTTTGCTTTCCAGAACACCTCATCGGAGGTTTTAGAAGGCCTTTGTGTGCGCACGTGTGTGTGTGTGTGTGTGTGTGTGTGTGTGTGTGTGTGTGTGTGTGTGTGTGCGTGCGTGCGTGCGTGCGCGCGTGCGCGCGCGCGTGCGTGCGTGCGCGCACACGTGCACAACCATTCTATACCCTCTTGAGTTTACCAAACTGAGCACATATCAAATTATATTAAAGAGCTGGGGAAAATGTCAAGCTTCTCATAATTGCTTTCTCACCCTTTGGAAGGGACAGGTGTGTTTTCAGTGAGCCGTGTAATATTGTGATTTGCACAGAAACATATCTCAGCAAAGATGTAAAAATATGCAAACACTGTTGTCTGAGAGTCAGTTATAAACTTAGTCTACAATGGATATGTTTTGAGCTTTTAATTTTAGTTGTAGTAAGAACAGAGCAGATTTAATTGTGCTGCTTTCCCACTACTTTGTCACATAGTTCCTATCACAGTTGAGGCATTTATTGTATTGTAGGATGACTTTTTCTGTTCCTTGTTGATGAAGTTTCTGTCCTGTATAGTCAGCCATTGTGTCAAAACTGGTTCTACCTTGACTTCAGCAGTGGACACAGAGGATGATCGCTTGGCAGTGTATTTCTGTGATATAATCACAGTCAGTGGAAGTTCTTTAAATGTGACATTAGGCACCATAAAAAGGTACAGTGAAACCCTGTTAAGAAAATTTTGAAAATTCCAAGAAAATCCTTCTTAAGCAGGAAATTTCTTAAAAGGGTAATTTTAATGAAATGGGAGAATTTTGGTGCTTTTTTATACTGACTTCTTAGGCGGGACAGTTTCTTAACTGGGTTTTTCTTAAGCGAGTTTGACTGTATTTCCAGACCACTGTCATATTAATGCCTTTTGCCATTATTTTCTTCCTACAAGAACAAGATGATTTTTAATCCAGACATGCTCCAGAGGTTAATTAATTTTTGCATCTTCAGAAGTATACACTGTGTGGTATTTTAGTGTGTTTTAGTTTTATATTAATATCATGTTAATTTTATTGATCTCCACAACATCTGATAGACTAAGTTCATATTGGTGTTGACTATGTTAAGTGACACATGTTTTATTACTGTTGACCAGTGTTCAAAACCATGTGGGGGAGGAGTTATGTCCCGAAAAGTGTTGTGCTTCATTGAAAACAGAACTGTTGATGCCAACAACTGTGACCCTAGTCTAATTCACTTTTCATCTGAAACCTGCAATAATAATCCTTGTAGTAAAGGTGAGTGATGCTTAAAGCACACTGTACATTCGAAGTTTTTATCTTTATATATATATATTGTTTTTTGGTATGATTTATGTTGCTTACTTTCCACGCTGGCTTTCAACGATGACTTTTACATCTTACTACTGGGAAATAAATAACTGCTGTGCCATTTCAAACCAAATTAAGGCAATTGTATGTAGAGACACACCATGAATTTGGGTAAGGTCTTCTCCTTGCATGTCGTATAATCAGAAAGTAATTATCCTCATCCTCATAAATGTCTTGACCAATGAGTAGGTGTTCTGTATGTGTAGAGTTTCAGGTATGTCTGTTGACTTTCCTGGTGATTTAACCCAATAGCAGACCTTTCTAACACGTAGCTAACTAAATGTGTATCATGCATGTATACACTCACAGAGGTGCTGTCATTGTTCAGGGTGTGGGCCATACCATACATTGCTGAGTCTATGCATAGTGCATGTAGTTACTGTAACTCTGTAAGGACCAGTCCTGAACTGCTGACTGTGCCAACATGAAGTGTGATGGAGCAGAAGAATACTGTGGTAGTGGATCTGTGAAGGTTTAAATAGTTAAATATTCATTTCATCTATAGCATATTGGTACCTTATTCAGAAGTTTAAAATTTATAGTTCATTTTGTGGATTTTCATCATGGATTTTCATGCTTTTATTCATTACATGACAAAATATTTTGATCGTTCTTAGTTTCTACTGACTTTATGAAACAGTTTGAAGACCAGACTACAATATGTCCAGTCTGTTACAGGAGTTAGAATGCCATGTTTGTTTTTTCAGTGTGGGGAATTGTGTTGGCAGATTATGCACACATTGGAGGGGGGAAAGAGGTCGTAGTTATGCAGAGGGGAAGAGATTCTTCACAAACCAGGGGTGGAAGCAGAAAGTCCACTATTAGTGGACGTATATTTTGGAATTCCGTGTTGAGTGGGTCCCTGTCACCCCAGCATGGCGCGCCCTCAGGTTGCGGATGGAGGAACAACCTCCAGTTGTGGAGGGTAGCTGCGAATACATTGAATAAGCAGTCGCAGACAGCCGACAAGGGGTGGTCCTCCAGCTTGGGGGTTGGGCGAGGTGCTAACAAATCCTCACCGTAAAAAATTATGATGTTACGAATCATTACACAATGCCTCAGACCTAGACCAATTCTTTGGTATGACCCCAGCTATGGAAAAGGGATATGAGTTTTGGAACATGGAATGTGAGGAGCATGTATAGGTCAGGGTCGCTTATGACAGTGGCCAGGGAATTAGCTAAGTATAAGTTAGATTTAGTGGGTGTACAGGAGGTTAGGTGGGACAAAGAAGGGACTGTAAGAGCTGGGGAGTATACTTTTTTCTATGGCAAAGGGCAGGAAAATCATCAATTGGGAACAGGTTTTTTTGTACACCAGAGAACAGTATCAGCAATCAAGAGAGTGGAGTTTGTTAGTGCTAGGATGTCATACATAGTGCTGAGAGGCCGCTGGTGTAATATCATTGTTCTGAATGCGCATGCACCAACAGAAGAGAAAGGTGATGATTCAAAGGACAGTTTCTATGAGGAATTAGAAGGGGTTTTTTATCATTTCCCTAAGTACCATATGAAAATTCTGTTAGGAGATTTTAATGCAAAAGTGGGGAAAGAGGATACTTTCAAACCGACTATTGGGAATGAGAGTTTACATCAGGATAGTAATGATAATGGTGTTAGAGTAGTAAACTTCGCCACATCAAAGAATCTAGTTGTTAAGAGCACAATTTTTCCGCACCGAAACATTCATAAATACACCTGGACCTCTCCTGATGGGAAGACTCACAATCAGATCGATCACATATTGATAGATAGGAGATGGCATTCCAGTATACTCGATGTGTGATCTTTCAGGGGAGCTGACTGTGATACTGATCACTATCTGGTGGTTGCAAAAGTTAGGGAAAGACTGGCAGTAAGTAAACAAGCAGCACAGAGGTTTGATGCAGAGAGATTTAATCTCAAGAAGCCAAGTGAACTAGAGGTTAGGAAACAGTATCAGCTTAAGATCTCAAACAGGTTTGCAGCTTTGGAAAACTTAAATGTTAGTGAGGACATATATAGGGCTTGGGAAAACATTAAAGAGAATATCAAAATCTCAGCTCCAGAGAGTCTAGGTGTACGTGAACGGAAGCAGCATAAACCATGGTTTGATGCAGAATGTGCACAATTTTTAGATAAAAGTAAGCAGGCTAAAATTCAGTGGTTACAGAATCCAAACCGAAATAATGGAGATAATATGCACAACGTAAGACGTGAAGCTAGTAGACATTTCAGGAAAAAAAAAAAAAAAAAGAAGAAGGAATATCTGAAAGCTAAAATTAATGAACGTGAAACAAACAGTACGAACAAGAATATCAGACTCTTGTATAGGGGTATCAACAAGTTTAAGAGGGGGAACCAGCCTAGAATTAATGTAGTAAGGGATGAGAAGGGTGACCTGGTTGCAGACTCCCACAGTATTTTGGCTAGATGGAGGAATCATTTCTCCCAGCTGTTGAATGAATATACACGGGGTTAATGATGTTAGGCAGACTGAGTTACACACGGCAGAGCCACTAGTGCCTGAGCCCAGTGCCTTTGATGTTGAGATGGCTATTGAAAAGCTAAAAAGACACAAATCACCAGGTATTGATCAGATTCCAGGAGAATTGATTAATACGGGGTAGGATAATTCAGTCTGAGATCCATAAACTTATTATTTCTGTTTGGAATAAGGAGGAATTGCCTGAGGAACGGAAGGAGTCAGTCATTGTGCCTATTTATAAGAAGGGTGATAAAACAGATTGTAGTAACTATCGAGGCACGTAACTTTTGTCAACTACGTACAAAATTCTATCCAACATTCTTTTGTTAAGGTTAACTCCATATGCAGAGGAAATTATTGGGGATCATCAGTGTGGATTTCGACATAACAGGTCAACTACTGATCATATATTCAGCCTTCGTCAAATACTTGAAAAAAAATTGGAATACAATGAGGCAGTGCATCAGCTATTTATAGACTTCAAGAAAGCCCATGATTCAGTTAGGAGGGAGGTCTTGTATAATATTCTCATTGAGTTTGGTATCCCATGAAACTAGTAAGGTTAATAAAAATGTGCCTAAGTGAAACGTATAGCAGAATTCGGGTAGGCAAACATCTGTCTGACACGTTTCCTATTAAGAATGGGTTGAAACGAGGAGATGCTCTGTCACCATTGCTTTTCAATTTTGCTTTAGAATATGCCATTAGGAGTGTTCAGGCAAACCAGGAGGGCTTGATTTTGAATGGTACACATCAGCTTCTGGTTTATGCTGATGATGTTAATATATTGGGTGGAAGCATACATAGTATGAAGAAAAATGCAGAAGATTTAATGATTGCTAATAAGGAGATTGGTCTAGAAGTACTCGTAAATGCTGAGAAAACTAAGTACACAGTCATGTCTCGAAATCAGAATGCAGGACACAATCACAACGTAAAGACAGATAATAAATCCTTTGAAAGGGGGAAGAATTCAAATATTTGGGAGCAACCCTAACGAATCGAAACTCCATTCATGAAGAAATTAAGAGCAAATTGAAGTCGGGGAATGCTTGCTATCATTCGTTGCAGAATCTTTTGTCTTCCAGGTTGCTATCCAAAAACACAAAGATTAGGGTATACAGAACTATAATTGTACCTGTTGTTTTATGGGTGTGAAACATGGTCTCTCACACTGAGGGAGGAACAAAGACTGAGGGTGTTTGAGAATAGGATGCTGAGGAGGATATTTGGGCCTAAGAGGGATGAGGTGACAGGGTAGTGGAGAAGACTACATAACGAGGAACTTAATGACCTGTACTCATCACCAAATATTATTCGGGTAATCAAATAAAGAAGAATGAGATGGGCGGGGCATGTAGCACGTATGGGGGAAGAGAGGGGTGCATACAAGGTTTTGGTGGGGAGACCCGAGGGAAGGCAACCACTAGGGAGACGCAGGCGCAGATGGGAGGATAATATTAAAATGGATCTTCAAGAAGTGTGATGGGGGAATGAACTGGATTGAGCTGACTCTGGATAGGGACAGGTGGTGGGCTCTTGTGAATGTGGTAATGAACTTTCGGGTGCTATAAAATGCAGGGAATTTCTTGGCATTTGCAGTTGCTTTCAGACACAACTGTATGAAGTTCTCATTAATATCATAAAGACAGTACACCAGATAAAAAATATTTTGGAATTTAGTGTACAGTGGCCATGCTGTAGACAGCAGTGGATTGCTGTGTATACCTGGGTGAGTGTGCTTCTCTAGAGAAGATATTTACTGCTTCAGATCAGATCATGCCCATGGAACAAGCACACATTGTGAGTGAGGAGGAGGAGGAATGTGAAGAAGAGGAAGACGGAACTCTCATTACAATGGACACAACACTGGGACTAGACGAACTAGTGAGTCATTTCTTCCATATTTTATTCAGGACCTTACACAGCTGTGTGTGTGTGTGTGTGTGTGTGTGTGTGTGTGTGTGTGTGTGTGTGTGTGTGTGTTCACGTAACTTCTTTTTGAGTGGGAGGGGGTTGAATTTTAAAGGTAAAATTTATCGTGTAGGATTAGGGTATTTGAAATCTCCTTGTACTGCAGGGTTGGAAGCCTGAGCAGGAGTGAAACAGTACAGTTAGGTAGTCAGCTATACTGTCAGCATGTGCCACTACAGTAGCACAATGCATGGCCAATAAAATTTAACATTTAATTTTTGCCATGAGATTACAGGCCTGAATGCCTTTCCAATAGGAGTTGGTAATTACCATTGAAAAGTGTGCACTGGGTATGAAGTATCTATGAATTTGAAATTTGGTTTCTGGCAGGGTGCAGCTTCAGTCTCAGGTGCCACAGAATTAGAAGGTTCAGGTGAACTTGACGTCTTTTCATCAGCGAGCATTCCATCCGATACTTCATCTGGTACTGCGTCATCAGACATTACCTCAGCAGCAACTCCTCTAACAGCCAGCAGTGACATCTTGGCTGTCAGTACAGAGTTTGGCAGCAGCATCAGCTCCTCAGACTCCTCCACCACTAGCCCATCGTCCATTGCAGAAGCAATCTCTTTGCTTTCTAATTCCAGTTTGGATGCTGCAAGCATGTCTGATGACATGATGCTCAGTGATTCCACTGGTGTATCACCAGAGGATGAGAGCACCCTTGTCAGAGCTTCTGGTGGTTATGATGCTACAGCAACCTCAGATGTATACACTTCTACAGCTTCGAGTGTCTCTTCCAGCAGTGACGACACCAGTAGTAGTGACGTTACTACTTTTTCATCTAGCTCAAGGCCAGATACATTTACTGCCAGTTCACTAGATATTTCAGGTTCCACGAATGTAGGGAGTTCATCAGAATTTTCTATTTCCAGTGAAGCATCACGTAGTACGGATGCTTCATCAGAGACAAGTTCCTCTGACTTATCCAGTTCTGATCAAAGTACTGATCTGACAGATTCCACATCTGAAACAGTATCAAGTTCTGTTTCCAGTATTAGCACTTCTTCAGATATAACCTTAGAAACAGGCTCAGGGGAAGGCTCAGGCATGACCACTGGTACAGACTTGAACACTGATGGAATAAGCACATTTGCTGGTTCAGGCATGGGAAGCATTGACTATACACATCCTGATATTGGTGGAGAGGTTGATCCTGATGCATTAGAAGATAATGGTTCAGGAGATATTATACATACTAGTGTCAGTTCAGACTTGTCAGCTACTACTGATTCAGGTACCACAGAAAGTACGTCAGAGAGTTCAATTTTCACAACAGAAACTAGTGTACATTCTAGTACTGAAACAACTGAAAGCTCATTGTATACAACGGAAAGCTTGTCATATGCAACAGAGATTTCCATATCAAGTTTTGGAACTACAACGGAGATTTCTGAAGAAACAGTTAGTGCTTTAACATCATTATCTTCATTAGAGGAAAATGAAACTAGTACCACTACTGAGTCAGTGTCGCAAAAGTACACAAGCACTACAGAAGAGACTCCTGTAATAAGTAGTACCGAAGTGACGACTACAGCTACAGAGATATCGGGGGAAACTGAAGGTAAGTTGTGATCCACTAAATAAGTACTGTGATGAGCAGACCAGCAATTGCAAACACAAGGCTCATAGCCATCACCTGTGTAGCAGACATATTAAAATGTTTAAAAAAGTTTCACACAGTTGTATTGTCCTATCAGCTGTGCTATAACAGAAAAAGTATATAAGAGCAATTGTAAAGGTAAAGGCTGTCCTGTAAGATGCCGAGCAAGCACTGAGGGGAGGTGGAGGTGTAGCTCTAGCTGTACTAAACCTTGGTGCTGGAAGGGGTGGGTGTCAATGCCTTGCCCAAGCTGCTTTACTGCTGGGAAAGAGACCTGGTACCCATTTTACTGTAGGTTGGATGGACCTCGGGGCTGTTCTGGATGGTTCCAGAAAATCTTGCCTCCACTGGGGTTTGAACCGTGGACTGTCCAGGATGTTGCAGGTCACTGTACCCACTGCGCTATCCTGGCCACATAAGAGATACAGACTAAACCTAACTTCTGGGCTTAAGATGTGCTTACGTTTCATCCAAATTGGTCAGAGTTTCAAAGGTTTTCAGTGGCAGTAACTTTCAGATTAAGCTTCAAATGTTTTGGGATATGATGTCATGTCAGTTCTAAATAGTTACGGCACCAACTGGCACTGCCTCATATCCCAGAAGACTTGACTCTTCATTGACACTGTTCTGCTCTAAGAACCTGAAATACTGAAACTTTCTGCACACTTTTTGTACCTTTTCTGTAGACTTAGCACAATCTTTATCAGTCTGTTGGTACAGTGAATATATACAGTGTTTTAGTACATGAAGATTAGATGCTGTGTGGTTTGAGTGACATAAGAGACTGCTGCATACACATGCCTTCTACTCAACTTTGCTAGGCGGTGTTATGTTCAGGCAGATCATCCCCACAACTTACTAAAAATCAGTTAGGGGAGAGCCTTTGGTTGTGCTGTTTTATTCAAGGTTTTAACTTTCTCGATTTTATCCTTTATCACTCATTAGAGTCAACATATATAGCAAGGAACTCTGGGAAGAGGTTCTTAAAACTTATCACAGCATGAAGTTTATAGTTCAAAAGTAAAATGTGATTTAGCTCATGAGTTAGCACGCATAGTCTTAATTTTAAATATTAATAAAGGCAGAGTTGTGTTACTGCTTGCAATTCTGCCTACTTTGAGCAGGTGGTGTTTGTAAAATCTATATTTATATCCAGCGTGCTCTGATTTTTTCTGTTATAGAGAATTCACAGAGCCATGGGATTAGAACAGTGGGAGAAAGTACTACTGTCAGTATAGAAACAGTTACAGGTTTAAGGACAATTTCTGTCTGCGTTAAATTTATAGGATGTAACCTGAGGGTTCTGATATTTGGCCATGTATTAATTGGTGGCTCACAAAACATAATTCCATAACATGATTCCAATATGATCTTCCTCCATTCCCGGCAGTTTTTCTCCATTGCCTGTTTTTTACTCCCATTACTTTATGTCCTCTTCAACTCCAGTGGGGCGGGATAGCATAGACAGTATAGTGACTCACTACAGGCTGGACATTCGGGGTATCGTATCCCGGTGGGGGGCCAGATTTTTTGCAGCCATCCAGACCAGCCCTGGGGCCCACCCAGCCTCCTATACAATGGGTAACAGGTCTGTTTCCTGGGGGTAAAGCAGCCGGGGCATGGCATTAACCACCCACTGGCATCTAGTGCTGAGGTTAAGGAAAGAGTAGAGCTATACCTCTACTCCCCCTCTGGGCCTTCATGGCCTGTTCTAGGGTGAACTTTACCTTTACCTCTTCAACTTCATCTTCCCATCTCTTACATGGTGTTTATCTTTTCCTTGTGTCTTCAATTGTAGCTGTTGCAATTTGTTTTGGCATGCTTAGATTTTGCATTCTTTCAACATCACTGTACCATCTTAATTGAAAGGATTATAAATTTTACAGTATGTTCCCATTGTAGTATGTTCTTTATCTCCTGTTTGTTCTTATTCTCCAGCATTCTTCTTTTTTAACAGGTCCATATATTTTCCTTACAATCTTCCATGCTTCCCACTACCAACATGGAAACTTTAATAAGATGTAATAGTTGTAAAATCAGGTTGGAAGTAGGGTAACAGCATCAACTCCTCCAAAATCTAATTTTGAGAAAACAGTAACATGTAACGTGTAATTTCTTTGTGTTATGGTTACCAGAAGTAACTGACCAGACCACGCCAAGTCCCATTGAAGTAGCCATCACCAAAGAACAAAAGGTGAAGAAATGCAAAAGGAAGAAGAAGAAGCCTAAACCAGAACCTGTCAAGTGTGAAGACACTGAGTTTGGCTGCTGTCCTGATGGTAGCACTGTTGCGGAAGGTCCATTCAGCAAAGGTAAGCCATTAAATCTGAGTGTCACAGATATCTGTGAATGTTTGGGCTGTCAGTTTTAAATTTAATCCTTTAGAGCATAGTGGGTACTTCATGTACCACCCGGTTTGATACAGAAAGATTATGTTAGCTTCTCAGGATGGACTCTGCTCCTTGGAGTTAGTTAAACATTAATACTGTGATCTTACACTAACACTTGACATGAATTACATTAGAGGGATGAAAATTATTATGTGCATACATTATGTAATGTAATTTACGTGGAGTATTTGTTCTGTTAAATGAATAGTGCTGGATCATATTGGTATGTCTGGTTTCATTCCAAAGTGTTTTAATTATTTTCTTACTCAGTCCAGGTGAGTGCTAGGGTTGGATTTTAACATAAGCAGAGACCATGATCTGTATGTTTTACCATCATTATTGTCATTGTCATCATTGTCATTGTCACTGTCATTGTCATCGTCACTACCACCACCACCTGCATTATTACATTAAGTGATAAGGAACTGAACCTGAGTCTGTGAGACTGGGAGGCCACTGATTCACATTATATGTTCTCTGAAGAACTTGTCAGGAAATCTAGACATTTGAATCTGATTTTTAATACTGTACATCTTATGCTGTGGATAGAGCATCATGAACTAAAATAAAAATGCAGTGAATGATGAATCTTTGTCTTATTTTAGGTTGTCCACAACCTACAACATGTGAGGAGACCAAATTTGGTTGCTGTGCTGATGGTGTGTCTCCTGCAAAAGGTAGAAAGAGAGAAGGTTGCCCACCAACCCACTGCGAAGAGACCTTATTTGGCTGTTGTCCAGATGGCATTCGCATAGCAGAAGGGAATGACAATGAGGGGTGTGAAGAGTTGCCTGTTGACTGCAAGCATGCAGAGTCAGTAGTAAATAATTTTTTAAGTAATTAATTTCAAAAACTGTGGTCACTAACCTCTTCAAGGCTTGAGTGAGACATTTTCCTTAGAAATACAGGCCACATCTGGAAAGTTGCATGTTGGATATGTGCTGTTTACATTGTTGGACAGAAATCCACAACAGTTACAGCAACTATTATTTTTGCATAGGTAACTGTGTGACCAGATCCAACCAAATATCTAAGCTTGGACCGTCTGAAAAGAGTCTGTTATCTTAACCAGCTGCTGAAACAGGTTAATAAATGTAGTCATGGAGCATACAAATTGTGTGTTTTATGTTACAGATTTGGATGCTGCCCAGATGGTATTACTGCAGCAGCAGGAGCCAATGAAACAGGGTGTGCTGTATGTGTCAATGGTGATTGTGACATGTGTAATGTAACAAGATATGGTTGCTGTCCAGATGGTGTGACAGCAGCAACAGGCCCAGAGTTTTTAGGCTGTGAAGATTTTGAAGGTTAGGTATAATCTCTTTAATACCAGCAGGTCTTTAATTATGTTGCCAAATGACATATATATAGTCCTTGCAAGTAAGTTACTTCTTTGGCCATTGTGTCCTTTTCCACATAAGTACGTGAACCTCCACGATTGTTATTTGACCTACAGACACTTACTAAATTAAAATGATCAATCTTTATAGCATGTGTAGGGATCTTATTTGTCCTTGTTTTCCCGGGACAGTCCTGGCTTTGTGGGTTTCAAAGGGCTCTGTCCTGGTGTCCCGCCAAATTCAGTTTGTGATGCCAAATGTCTGGGGCATTTCCAAGTTATAAAAATATCACATTTTTTACAATGCATACGAACATTTCTGACTTCCCCACGATAGGAGTAAAGTTGTATAAGAGTCGGACAGTCACCAACTGGTTTTTAATAATTTTTCGTTTCTCATTTATTTTAAATTCCATAAATACAAATACAGGCTATAGAACATGTCATCCCTTAATCTAAGTCTAAAGCTACATAAAATATAATATAATTCTAATCTAGGCATAGAGGCTACTCAGTGCCAGTCATAGTAAAATTTATATGCCCTGGTTTCATTCACTGAATTAAAAATTGAATAAAAGACATTAGAAAGATATGGCAATAACAACAATATAATTGCATTGAATTACTAGAACTAAGATCATTACCTATTTCCAGTTGAAATATTCTTCCAAGGAGCAGAAAGAATTTGTGAGAAGAAATCCTCTTAAAGCCATTTTAAATTTATTGACATCATATGGTAACTGCTTGAGGGTTGAGGGAAGATGGTTACAAATTTTGGCACCCGAATAAGAAACTCCTCTGTGAAGTAAAGTCAAATTTGCTGTAGGAGGATGTAGGTTATGACTTGTTCTTGTATTGAAGTTGTGAAGATCAGAATTTGTGTTTAATAAGGGTCTATTCTTAACAATAAACAACTGTATAACAAATACATATTGAGAATATAAAGGAAGAATATATAACTTTTTAAGAATTCACGATGGGAAGCTTTACTATCAGAGTTCATAAATAATGTAATTATTCTTTTTTGGATTTTAAATATAACTTTACTATCAGATGAAGTACCCCAAAAAATTATGCCATAGGATACAATTGAATGGACTGAAGAAGAATAAATTATCCTTAATGCTTCAAGGGATAAAAGTGGTTTAAGTGTTCTAATCACATAACATGCTTTCTTGAGTTTGGTTACTATTTCATCAATGTGGAGACCCCAGGAGAATTTATTGTCAGTCATGAGTCCTAAAAATTTAGTATAATATGTTATAGTACAGTATTATATCCCTAAGCTTTGCAGTTTCTGAGAATTTGACCAAAGCTAAGTAAAATATAACACATCAACTTTTTTTGTATCAGTTTGAAGTCAGACTTCTAGCTCTGCATATTTTCTGCTTAAGCTTCTGATGTTTTTTTTGGAGGACACATCATGTATTCAAACTCCAATCACTGTTATTTCTACTCTTTAGATTTAAATTCACACTTTATGTAACTTGTAGACTATAAAAATTCTCATTCATTTTTATTGGTTGCTTTTGAATCCAGCCTGATGTTTGTTCTTGTATCCCCTTCTTTCTCTTGTTCACTTCTCTTTGTAAACTTTGCCTTCCATTCAAGGATAATAAGAACTGCCTTTTGACTGGTGAACAATTTTTGGTAACATTTACTGTTCTGTTTGTGATCCATTCCTCTCCGATCACATTCATATGAAGGCCCTGTTTTACATAATGTTGGCTGTTTGAGCTCATGTGTATAGTTTCCATGTGGTTAAATGTCTTCATTTTCTTTTACATTTTCCTGTTAAACACCCTCACGTCATTGTATGCACACATTGATACTTTGATCAACTTATTTTTCCCTGTACTATTGCACCTCCACACACTAGCACCACATTGTATATTGTCAAACTATTGATTTCTCCTCTGACATGTGTGATCACCTCTAAACCCCTGCCTCGTTTACATAACCTGTCACCATATGATTCATTAGAGTTATTTTTATTGCTATGCTGTATGTGTGAGCACTTGCATGCACATATGTGGTTATGTGTACATATTAATATGCCTATTCACGTACGATTTTCTCTGTTCCTTGATGCAATGCTGAGCTTGGATATGCATTAGTTTTGTTATGTTACCTGTTAGTTATGCTACTGCTCATACTTGTAATGACAGTGTGTAACATGTACTCTTGGTTGCATAT
Source organism: Coptotermes formosanus (assembly GCA_013340265.1). Classification (NCBI taxonomy): domain Eukaryota; kingdom Metazoa; phylum Arthropoda; class Insecta; order Blattodea; family Rhinotermitidae; genus Coptotermes; species Coptotermes formosanus. The sequence goes on from BLKM01004955.1 coordinate 419,692, forward strand.
CTCAGGTTCTGGTGAATTTCCCACAACAGAACCGGAAGATTGTTCAAATTCAACTTATGGTTGCTGTCCAGATGGAACAAGAGTTGCTACAGGCCCTAACTTCGAAGGGTGTGATGTTATCAGCAAAAACTGTACTGTGTCATATTTTGGCTGCTGTCCTGATGGAGTTTCTCCAGGTATGTACTTGTGTGTTGAAACTATTCTGCATGCATACATACATTTAGAGTAGAATTTATAGAAATGATTTCACCGTGATCACTTCGCAAGTCTAAGTCATCATTTATATACACCCATTGGTTGGGGAGTTATCATGCAAAAGGGACAGGCATTATGATTGTACCATAGTCATCTATTAAAAGTGCATGAAGTTTTACATACAGTAAAACCCTGTTAAGACTTTTTGAAAATTCCAAGGAAATCTGACTTCGTAAGCGGGAAATTTCTTAAAAGGGTAGGTCCGAAAAATTCTATTCTTTAATTTTTTTGTGAACTTATTGCATATGTGTGCTGAATTTGTACAATTTGCAGCTGTCTTAACATATTCTTACTCGTATCCGACCATTTAACCATTTTTCTGTACCCTTTCATTCACAGTTTTATTTACAGCTTTAACTATACAGTCACTGAATTTGCATTCACAAGCTCACATTTCATTCCAGATGTTTACATTTCCCTGAAATATGTCATGCATGGTTTATCTTGCTCTTTTTTCAAATACAGTTGCAGTATACATCTTCAGCTTCCATAGGTTCATCATTAGGTGGACCATCAGGGGTGGTCTGTAGCTCCAGCTGCTTTCATTAACTCTGCAGTGTCTTGAATTTATTTTCTGGAATTGCTGATGTAACTTATCCACACACGGTCTCCACAACTGTTTCACAATCACACTACATCACGATGCATTTATATTACCGCCGATAAATTACGTTTAAATGAGTTGTCGCAATTGACCACCTGCTTATCTCGCGTCAAACCACTGTCCCCCCAGCAACATGGAACACCGTGTCACTTCGACTAGCACTCACCTAAACTTCTTCAAATGTTATTGGCTGCCTTTGTTTCCTCCAAGCCCCGGGCAGTTGAAGCGGCAAGTGGGCAGCCACATGCCATCGTTGCCAAACACAGGCTTATGCAGGTCACAGAACAGCTAGGATCAGTTTCTGGCTGCCTGATACAATTTTTCGGTTGTTGTGTGAGACTGAGTAGTGGGGTCGGACTGACTGCAGTCTCTGCATCATGGAAGAAATACAGCACCCCCATGTTGGCCGTGAGGTTGCATCATTCTGCTGTGTGAAATGTGGCAGAAATGATCTTGGACATTAACCTATATGAACTGACCATGCCATTTGAATGCTGTGTTTTGGAAACGGTACGAATAGGAACTCTAGGAAATTCTTTATGGTTTTGAAACAGAAAATGTATTAAATGGGTGAAAAACGTGTTTCGTTGTCAAATTTGTTACTGCTTAGGCAGGAAATTTCCTTATGCGGGGATGTATTAAAAGGGCAACATGCAATGTTAATCAAATGGGAGAATTAGGGTGCTTTTTTATCCTGACTTCTTAGGCGGGAAATTTTCTTAACCAGGGACATCTTAAACAAGTTTTACTGTGTGTGTGTGTGTGTGTGTGTGTGTGTGCAGAAAGAGAGAGAGAGAGAGAGAGATTTGGTATGATTTTTGTATGCACTGAGCATAGTGTATTTACATTTTGATATATATATTGTGATCAATCTGAAGTTATGCAAGTGGTAGTCCCACTATTTTCCAACAATTATTTTTAATGAAAGGTACCACCCATGAGATGTAATCATAAGGTTCCAAAAACAATACTACTAAACAAGAACACTTTCACCCATGAGGTGTAATCATAAGGTGCCAAGAACACCAGTATCACACAAGGATACTTTCACAAATCAGTTAATTTTATTTATTCTTGAAACAATATACTGGGTGTTCCTCAACCTGTATTAAAGGATGAATCATTAGGTCACGTGCTTGATTTAGCATGAACTGGCAGAAGGTTGGCTGTATGTAAAGTGGCTGAAGAGGTGGAAGTTTCTCATGGCTCATGTCAGACGATTTTAGTTGAAAACTTGGACATGAAGTATGTCTTGATCATGTCTTCTAACATAGGTACAGGAAGTGAACTGCTTCTCTGTGGCATCTCTCTTGCTTGAATGGGCAGAAACCAATCAGTGCATCTGTGTTGTCACACATAATGAAGTGTGAATCTATATTTATGGCTGCAAAAATAAGCAATAATTTCATTCATAATGAAGACTTCCACACTGGTTAAACTGTATCACTGCAGTAGAAAATAATTCTTTATTTGTATTTATTTATAGTTTCAAATGACAGTGTTTGATTAGTATGGTATTCCAGCTGCATTTTCTGTGCCTTCTGATTAAAATACCACATTGTAAGAACACAGAATTTCAGATGCTGGCTCTGTCCATCGCCAAGTAAAAAATGGGAAAGATGCTTATTCATTTGGACCCACTAGGTAGGGTTGGTCTTCATCAGTAAGCCTGCTGTTAACATTATGAAATGGGCCCAACTGAATAGGCATGTGCCCTGTCTTTACCTGAGCATGGACAGAGCCTGTCTCTGGAGTGTCATGTTCTTAAATTGTGGTGCTTCAATCTGGCTGGGCAAAGTCTGATTGGAATGCTGTTGTCACCACCACCACCACCACCACCACCACCACCACCACCACCACCACCACCACCACCACCACCACCACCACCGCCACCACCACCGCCACCACCACTGCTAATGATGATGATGATGGTGGCAGTGATGATGATGATGATTATGATGATAAGATCGATCACGTATTGATAGGTAGGAGATGGCATTTGAGTATATTCGATGTGCGATATTTCAGGGGCGCTGACTGTGATACTGATCACCATATGGTGGTTGCAAAAGTTAGGGAAAGACTGGCAATAAGCAAAAAAGCAGCACAGAAGTTTGATGCGGAGAGATTTAATCTCCAGAAACTAAGTGTACTAGAGGTTAGGAAACAGTATCAGCTTAAGATCTCAAACAGGTTTGCAGCTTTGGAAAACTTAAATGTTAGTGAGGACATAAATAGGGCTTGGGAAAACATTAAAGAGAATATCAAAATCTCAGCTCAAGAGAGCCTAGGTCTTCATGAATGGAAGCAGCGTAAACCATGGCTTGATGCAGAATGTGCACAATTTTTAGATAAAAGGAAACAGGCTAAAATTCAGTGGTTACAGAATCCAAACCAAAGGAATGGAGATAATCTGAACAACATAAGATGTGCAGCTAGGAACATTTCAGGAACAAAAAGAAGGAATATCTGAAAGCTAAAATTAATGAACTTGAAACAAACAGTAAGAACAAGAATATCAGAGACTTGTATAGGGGTATCAATGAGTTTAAGAGGGGGTACCAACCTAGAACTAATGTATTAAAGGTTGAGAAGGGTGACCTGCTTGCAGACTCCCACAGTATTTTGGCTAGATGGAAGAATCATTTTTCGCAGCTGTTGAATATACACGGGATTAATGATGTTAGGCAGACTGAAGTACATACAGCAGAGCCACTAGTGCCTGAGCCCAGTGCCTTTGATGTTGAGATGGCTATTGAAAAGCTAAAAGACACAAATCACCAGGTATTGATCAGATTCCAGCAGAATTGATTAAAGCAGGAGGTAGGATAATTCAGTCTGAGATCCATAAACTTATTATTTCTGTTTGGAATAAGGAGGAATTGCCTGAGGAACGGAAGGAGTCAGTCATTGTGCCTATTTATAAGAAGGGTGATAAAACAGATTGTAGTAACTATCGAGGCACGTAACTTTTGTCAACTACGTACAAAATTCTATCCAACATTCTTTTGTTAAGGTTAACTCCATATGCAGAGGAAATTATTGGGGATCATCAGTGTGGATTTCGACATAACAGGTCAACTACTGATCATATATTCAGCCTTCGTCAAATACTTGAAAAAAAATTGGAATACAATGAGGCAGTGCATCAGCTATTTATAGACTTCAAGAAAGCCCATGATTCAGTTAGGAGGGAGGTCTTGTATAATATTCTCATTGAGTTTGGTATCCCATGAAACTAGTAAGGTTAATAAAAATGTGCCTAAGTGAAACGTATAGCAGAATTCGGGTAGGCAAACATCTGTCTGACACGTTTCCTATTAAGAATGGGTTGAAACGAGGAGATGCTCTGTCACCATTGCTTTTCAATTTTGCTTTAGAATATGCCATTAGGAGTGTTCAGGCAAACCAGGAGGGCTTGATTTTGAATGGTACACATCAGCTTCTGGTTTATGCTGATGATGTTAATATATCGGGTGGAGGCATACATAGTATAAAGAAAAATGTAGAAGATTTAGTAATTGCTAGTAAGGACATTGGTCTAGAAGTAAATGCTGAGAAAGCTAAGTACAGTAAAACTCGTTTAAGGTGTCCCCGGTTAAGAAAATTTCCCGCATAAGAAGTCAGGATAAAAGAGCACCAAAATTCTCCCATTTGATTAATGTTACATGTTGCACTTTTAATATATCCCTGCATAAGAAAATTTCCGGCCTAAGAAATAACAAATTTGAGCTGAAACAATTTTTTTACCCATTTAATACATTTTCTGTTTCAAAATCTTAAAGAATTTCCCCAAGTTTCCATTCGTTCTGTTTCCAAAATGCAGCATTCAAATGCCATGGTCAGTTCCCCCACGTTTCACACAGTGGAATGGCGCAACCTCACAGTCGATGCGGGGTGTTCTATTTCTTCCGTGATGCACAGACTGTAGTCAGTCCCCACTACTCAGTCTCTCATGACAACCAAAAAATTGTATCAGGCAGCCAGAAGCTGATCTTAGCTGTTGCGTGACCTGCATAAGCCTGCGTTTGGCAACAGCTGGCATGTAGCAGCTCACTTGCCACTCCAGCTGTCCAGGACTTGGAGGAAACGAAGGCAGCCAATAACATTTGAAGAAGTTCAGGCACACGCTAGTCGAAGTGACGCCATGTTCCACATTGTTGGGGGGACAACAGTTTGATGCAAGATAATTGAATGGTCGATTGCGACAGCTTGTTTAAATGTAATTTATCAGCAGTAATAAAAAATGTGTCGTGGTGTAGCAAGATTTTGAAACATTTGTGGTGACTGTGCAGATAAGTTACATCAGCAATTCCAGAAAATAAATTCAAGACACTGCAGAGTTAGTGAAAGTAACTAGAGCTATTGACCACCCCTTATGGTCTACCTAAAAGCAAACCTGTGGAATCTGAAGATGTCTACTGCTACTGTTTTTGGAAAACCAGGAACAACCCATGCTTGAAAAATATTTCAAGGAAAAGTAAACATCTGGAATGAAATGTGAACTTGTGAATGAAATGTCAATAACAGTATAGGTAAAGGTGTAAATAAAACTGTGAATGAAAGGTTACAGACAAAATGGTTAAATGTACAGACACAAGTGAGAATGTGTTAAGATAGCAGCAAATTATACAAAATAAGCTCACAAAAAAACTTAAAAATTGGAACTTTTCGGTCCTACCCTTTTAAGAAATTTCCTGCTTAAGAAGTCAGATTTTCTTGGAATTTTCAAAAACATCTTAACAGGGTTTTGCTGTACATGGTCATATCTTGAAATCAGAATGCAGGACAAAATCACAACATAAAGATAGATAGTAAATCCTTTGAAAGGGTGGAGGAATTCAAATATTCGGGAACAACCCTAACGAATCAAAACTCCATTCATGAAGAAATTAAGAGCAGATGGAAGTCAGGGAATGCTTGCTATCATTTGGTGCAGAATCTTTTGTCTTCCAGGTTGCTATCCAAAATCACAAAGATTAGGGTATACAGAACTATAATTTTACCTGTTGTTTTATGTGGGTATGAAACTTGGTCTTTCACACTGAGGGAGGAACAAAGACTGAGGGTGTTTGTGAATAGGATGCTGAGGAGGATATTTGGGCCTAAGAGGGATGAGGTGACAGGGTAGTGGAGAAGACTACATAACGAGGAACTTGATGACCTGTACTTATCACCAAGTATTATTCGGGTAATCAAATTGAGAAGAATGAGATGTGCAGGGCATGTAGCACGTATGGGGGAAAAGAGAGGTGCGTACAGGATTTTGGTGGGGAGACCTGAGGGAAGGCAACCACTTGGGAGACCCAGGCATAGGTGGGAGGATAATATTAAAGTGGATCTTCAAGTAGTGGGAGGGGGGTATGGACTGTATTGAGCTGGCTCAGGATAGGGACAGGTGGCGGGCTGTTGTGAATGCATTAATTATCTTCTGGGTTCCATAAAATGCAGGGAATTTCTTGAGTAACTGAGAAACTGTTAGCTTATCAAGAAGGCCTCTGCTCCATGGAGTTAACAACAACAACAACAGATCAGTTTGTTTGTTTGTTTGTTTGTTTGTTTGTTTGTTTATGTGGTACTTAAGAGCCTAGTGGCCAATCACAAAAGTACAAGGAGATAACATCAACAAACTAAGATAAGCGAAAGCCAGGGGGGAGGGGGGGACACAATATTATAATTCTTTTCATTCAAAGTGAGAGTTAAGTTGAAAGACAGAAAAGAGATTATGTGTGATTATAATGAATACATTGTGCCTCGTGGTGAGGATATGTAATAGATAATTCACTGTCATAGCAACGTGAAATGCTATTGACAAGAAAAGAATTGTTGTTTAAATTTTCTGTTAGTAACAGTAATTGTGGTATTAGTAGAATGATGATAATAGTAATTCTCAACACCATGATTTTATCGGAACTCATGGACAATGTACTGTGAATCATGGAGCAACTATTATGCTTATTATTGTCATCAGTATTGTCATTAAGTTTCAAGATAATAGGAAGTGTTTTGTTAAAATAGCTTATCTGTATCCACAGCTGACCATGTGGAATCACTGTTGCATTTCACACATGACAGCATGTTTACCTTCATAGACCACACAATGTAGCTTGTAGTTTGCACTGCACTGTATGCTCTATTAGCCCTGGGTCCACGGTATGAAGGGTGTCGCATGCCATGTGAGGATGATCAGTTTGGTTGCTGTAGTGACCGTATCACCCCAGCTCATGGACCCAATCAGGCAGGTTGCTGCCTGACCACTCGATATGGTTGCTGCCCTGACAATATTCGCCCTGCAGAAGGACCAAATTTGGAAGGTAATCGTCCGTTTATTTCTAGTATAATTATGTGTAAAGTAAAAAATTCTTTATACTGAAGACCAGTAAATTAAAATACAAGCTTCTGCCTTTGTTGCTAAGGAGATTCACACATTTCATCTTCCTGTCTTTTGAGTTTTGACTTCCTCTCAGTGTAGGAGAACAATTACACAAAAATACCATGCAGAGAAACATGCAAGCTTTTATTAATCTATAGTAAGTATGTTGGTCTGGCAGTAAATGCCGGGAAAACTCAGTGTCTATTGACGTCCCATTAGCAGATTGCAGGACAAAATTGCAGCGTAAGGATACCTAATAAATCCATGGAGAATGTGTTAAATTTCAGATATTTGAGAATGACTGTAGTAAGTCAAAATTGCAAGCAGAAAGAAGTTAAGAGCAGACCAATGCATGCTACCATTTGGTCCAGCATCTTTCATATTCCTGTTTGCTGTCTGAAAACATAAAGTTTAAAGTGTACAGAACCATTATTTTTTGCCTGTTGTTTTACATGATTTTGAAACTGGGTCTGTCACCTTAAGGGAAGAACATAGGCTGAAGATGTTTGAGAACAGGCTGCTGAGGAAGGTATTTGGACCTAAGAGGGAGAAAGAAACAGGAGGCTACAGAAAATGGCTTAATGATTGAGCTTCATGATTTGCACTGCTTGCCATTATTTGGGTGATCAAATTGAGGAGGATGTGCTGCGTGGGATATGTGGTATGAATGGGGAGTAGAGAAATACAGGCAGTGTTTTGGTGGAAAAAGCCTGAAGGAAAGAGACCACTTGGAAGACATAGGCATATATATCAAAGGTTAATATTAAAATGGGTCTTAAAGAAATAGGATGGATTGGCATGGGCTGGGTTAAGTAGGTATAGGTGGCAGATTCCTATATAGTGGTAGTTGTATCATTGAGGGTAACAGTAATCCTAAAAATTAAAATTTTGTCTTCATACAGGTTGTGGATGCCAGTACAGTGCTTACGGCTGTTGTCCAGACAATGCAACGGCTGCCCGTGGTCCAGATGCGGAAGGCTGTGGATGCCAATACACAAAATATGGTTGTTGTCCAAACCGTTACACTCCTGCAGCAGGACCTGAATTTCAAGGCTGTCCATGTTACACCTATCAGTTTGGTTGCTGTCCTGATGGTGTGAATATTGCTAGAGGACCCTACAATCAAGGTACATCCAAATTTTAATAAAAGTATATGCAGAAAATTTGTAACTTTTCATAAGTTTTAGGCACTAATTGTATCACAAAACAGCTTCAAGTGTAGCTTGCAGAACTAAAAAATGCAATAGTCACTGGGTACCAGTCCGTCAACCTGGCATATGTTGTGAGGCATTGGTGCAGTTCTAGTGTAACCACTCTGCAGTTTATGTTAAAGTGCTGCTCCTCCTGTTTTAGCTTCTTTAATCAATCTTATTCATCAGTATTGACATGCACAGTAGCTTCACCATACACTTCAAACAAATATTCATGAATGCAAGTCAGCTTCTTATCTTCAGCAACCAGATGTTCTATCACTGCTCGTTGTTTCAACCACATGTCATTCTCTGCCATTTTAGAATTAATTGTAGTGTTTCCATGTGTTGAGCAAAACAGTTGCAACTAATAACATGTGACTGAGAATGTTCAAGGACTTCACTCATGCAATAGTTATTCCCATAAAAAAAGAATGTAAGGAGATAAAAAATGGGGGGCATTACCTTCTGACTGCACCTTGTATTTTTAGTGGATAAGTACATTACACACAGTTATTTCTCACAAAATGAATTCTAGAGAATTAAAGTAACATATTTATACACAACGCCTGTGTGTTTGGAACCAGGTTAGTGTAGTCCATTGAGTGACTGCTACAGGCTGGACAACTGAGGAATTGCAAGCTTATTCCTGGCAGAGAATAGAATATCCAGACTAGCTCTGGGGCCCACCCAGCCTCCAGTAAATTGGTAATGGGGACTCTTTCCCTGGGTGTAAATCAGCTGGGACATGAAGCTGACCACTCACCTCCATCTAGCCCTGAGGTTAAATGAATGGAGGTGTATCACCATTCCCCTAGATGCCCTCATGTCATGTATGGGGTCATGTACCCCTTTACATTCTCCATGGACTTGTGTTTCCCTTTCAGTTTTCTGTTCTGTGGTATGCCTAAAATGTTATATCAGGTTGTGGCTGTGAGAACAGAGAGTTTGGCTGCTGCTTGGATGAGAGGACTCCTGCTCAAGGTCCTGGTAAGGCTGGTTGTGGATGTGAGGCTTCTAAATACGGTTGTTGTCCAGATGGTGAAACAGAAGCTCAAGGAGAGAAATTTGAAGGATGTAAGGAAGTGCCAGTCGTGCCTGGAGGTAAGTTACTGGTGCACATTGTTCACACGAAATGTTACAAAGATATACATTCTAGAAGGAGTAATGACAACATTTGTAGTTCTCGTGTAATCTGATTCTTGGATATATAATAAAAAATGTTATCTAACATTTTCTATACAAATCTAATGCCATAAATAAGGTACAGTGAAACTCTGTTAAGAAAATTTTGAAAATTCCAAGAAAATCCTACTTCTTAAGCGGGAAATTTGTTAAAAGGGTAATTTTAATGAAATGGGAGAATTTTGGTGCTTTTTAACCTGACTTCTTAGGTGGGAAATGTTCTTAACTGGGTTTTTCTTAAGCGAGTTTGACTGTATGTTATTGATGGTTATTAATGTGCACCTTGATAATATGGAGCATTTGTTGACTGGATACCCTCTGTGTCAGTCATACAGGAGAAAAATTTTAGCACCACGAACTGGTTCAGGTAATAACACTGCTGACTTGTATAAGTGTTTAGAATATGCCTGGTTTGACTCCCTCAGCTATGGCACCAACTATCCTGCCTGATACTTTTCATGGTTTTTCTTCCCATTAGGCTATAACCACATCATTCTGCAGCCTTTAAAATTCATTATTAACTATCACCCAGCCACTCCATGCTACATAAAATTCATTACTGACTGAATTGTTAAATAAACTACAAAAGACTATATAAGTACATGTTCAGTATCATAAGTACATGATATGTACAGATTTAATATGAAGTCATTGCTTTCCAGGAGCACTTTTCTTAAGGTGTAAAACTAAGGAGATCATAAAGCTGTCCCTTCGCGTCATCCTCATAAGGTCACGAATTATGTTTTCTCAATGTATATCCATGGGTTGATGCTAAGCACGGGCATTTTGTTGCAAATTGAAGTCTTCTGGGTTGTTTACACCTTATTGACTGGTAAATAGTGATCAGTGTTTCAGAGGAGCATGTTACCTCCATCTTGGCATCAGGTGGTCCAAGACTCTTTGACACTGCCATTGTGTGACATCCCACAAGACTCCAATCTTTATCGACACCACCATGAGAACCTGAAACCTTTGGTTCTGTACCATTTACCTTTGGCTTGCACATACTTTAAGTTTCACAACCACACACTGATGTTAAGGATGTGCCAAGCTATACCTCAACTTCCTCTTTATTCCTTCATGGTGTGTGCTTAATTAAGTACTGGAAAATTTTATCTTGTCTTTTTACCACACAATTTCAGTGTCACACCAGTTTGAAAGGCATGAAACCATATATTCTAAAACTGAACCCTGGCAAGGTTACAGTAAGCAATATAGCAACATGACAAATGTGACATTTTCCACAGATTGTGTTGCAGTCATAATAAATGTAGTGTTCAAACTGAAGAAAAGGTGAAGTGGGGGGATTCAACACTGTTATGACAGATTGTGACTATATGTTGAATACTAAGTAGCAAATCCTTCGGGGGAGTATAAAGTGGCAATTAAGCATGTCTGCAATGGCTGAGGTAGAGGACTGTCATTTGGATGAAGTAGTCACCTGTTATCATGATATGAGCACAAAAGGAATATTAAATGTCCATGGAAATTTTTAGGATATCTTAGGGTGATTCATCTCCACTGTGCTTCAGATATTAAGATAAAAATCAACTCAAAATTTGTCAAACACGACATATATTATTTATAAGTACAAACAGCTACATGTTTCAGCTAATCATATGGCCATAATTGGGCTGCATACATAAGAAGATAAGAAGTAAAATTTGCACCTCAATCTAATAAAATTGCAGCTTTAAATTTTACTTTTTATCTTGTATGTACAGCCTGATGATGGGAATCTGATTAGGTGAAATATGTAGGTGTTTGTACCTGTGAGGAATATATGTCGTGTTTGACAGACTGCAGGTTGGTTTTTGTATTAATTTGTATGATGGTTATTCAGTAGATTTAAGTTGAATTATATAAAGGTCTTAAATTTAGATTTGTGCTGTAGTTTGTTATTGTTAGTAATTTGTTCTAATGAGCCATTTATGTAATTTCTTTTGATCACAAGTAAGAGCATGACTTTGTGTTGCTGGATGTTCTGTTGTTACTAGAGAATTTATCTGTCCTGTTGTTGCCACTTACTAAACACAGGCATTCTATGTGAAGGGTTACCGTTTATGTAGTGAATTCTGTGCTGTGTTGTCCACAGAGCAATGCAAACTGGATAAAGATCGAGGCTCTTGTCGAGATTTCAAAGTGAAATGGTTTTTTGACATGGAGTATGGAGGTTGCTCTCGTTTCTGGTATGGAGGTTGTGAGGGAAATGAAAACAGGTTTTCAAGTCAGGAAGAATGCAAAGAAAAGTGTGTGGAGCCACCAGGCAGAGGTAAGTGCCATACACTTCTCTCAATACCGTATTTACTAGAATGTAAGATGACCCCCAAAAAGCACCTCTGCGAAGGGAAAATGTATTTATCCAAATCTAAGACAACTGCCTGAAAATAAAACATTGCCAAGAAAAATATTCCGCTGGGAAGAACAGTGACACTAATGCTTCCTCACAGCTAAGAGTGCAATATTTGTTATGACACTTTTCCTGTTAAAACAAGTAACTTTTGGCAGCCTACTCCTGTACAGAACTCATAAATTGCATTTTTCTTAGTTGTGACACTTTTATTCTAGACTAATGATTATTCATAATGTAGTGCTTTGCAATACAAAGCTTCGCAGTAAAGGCCAACAGTCTACAGACCCCATCCACCGGAATGTTCCCCGCTTGCTCTCATGGCTACATCAGTCCATGATGACTGCTGCTTCTTGCTACCAGTCAGTATAATTGGTACTCAAACGCAGTTCAGGTGGGGTGGTGACATGTACCCCAGATTCTGCGGCACTAAAATACCATACAGTTTGTACTTTTCTAGTTTGACTTAATAAATACCTCATAAATTTTTTCTTTTCCTTTAAGTACATTTACAGAACTTGAAGCATGCTGTGTTCTCTCTTTCATCAATATGTGACGATTTGGCAATGGTTTGGCTCGCCACGGCCTGGTGCAGAGTGATCTGTTGTGGTGTGGTCAAGTAAAATGCAGTCTGGTTTGGTGCTTCATATGCGAATTTAAGATGACCTCACATATTTAAGCACTAAATTTAGGAAAAAAACCTTGTCTTATATTCAAGTAAATAGGGTAGTTAAATTCTTAAAACAGAATATGCATAGAGCTTCAACACAGTCATTTGCAGTTTTCAAAACTACGCTTAAACTGGACTCTTTGGCACTTCATTCCTTCTTGTAAGTAGTGTCATATATAGATACACAATTACCTTTCCAAATTCGAAATTTAAAAAAACTGCTGGTTTTTAGTAATCTCTGTTTATTCTGTGTGATACTTTTCATGAGTTGGTTATATGCATTAGAATTATACTTGTAGTGGTTGTCCTTTTAGAGTGTGTAGTTATTACAGGCTGTGGCATGTATTGAATACTCTGTGACTAATGCTTATTAATAATAGGGTGTTCTAATTACTAATTATGCTAAATATGCTTTACTTGACATGAAATATAGGAAAGTACTGTTGTAAGATTTCACAGGTTGTGGTGTAAGTAATTTAATGCTGACTACCACAAAGCAGTTGTCACTTTAGAGATACACAAAACTGTGGGTGAGTAAATACCAATTCTGATCTTAGTTGTCAAAAATCCATCTACTGTCTATGCATATAATATTAATTTAAATTAATTTTTCACTATAATTCTAGATGCTTGTTTCCTTCCAAAGATTGAGGGTCCCTGTGATGGCTATTACCCACATTGGTACTACGACTCAGAGAGGAAACAATGTGGACAGTTCATCTATGGTGGTTGTCTAGGCAACAACAATAGATTTGAAACAAGAGAGGAGTGTCAAGACCTGTGTGTAATTCCAGACACCCTTGGTAAGTTTCACCAGCAATAGTGACTGTGCTGTAAGAATATTTCATTTATTATCAAGTTCGGCACCTACGAAAATCAACAGGATTTATTGCAGCCTAAAGGTAGAGTCATAGAGGTGTTTTTAACTATCCCATTACAGGCCTGGACAGGCCCTAAGTGATCCAGGAGGTTGAGGTTCCCAGAATTTCTAGACAGTCAGCACATGAAGGTTGTAATGTTGTCAGCTCTACACACTGGCTGCCTTTACTCCCCAGGCGATATCCCTGGTACTCATTTCTGTTAGAGGCTGATTCAACTCCAGGGCCCAGTGACCCCGTCAGGAATCGAACCTGTGACCTTACAGCTTGTAGCACATTGTGTCAACCAACTGTGCCACCATGTACCCCACAGTCACAGGGAACAGCTCTGTAAAACTGGTCTTCAGAATAGGATCATTTTCCATTTTCCGCCTGACAATGGACAGTGGCCAATAAACTAGTCAAGCTGAAAATGTGGTTTTTGATTAGCTTTATAGAATTCACTTTTCCCTGTTTGAAAAAGTGCCATTCATATGTAAAGCTGACTGTGGTCTAACACTCTTACACTAAGCTAGACCATTTGCTGTGTGGCTGTCCTTGTGTTTCTTAATAGTACTGAGCAAGATACAGAGTTGCTCACGTGATGAAGTACTTCCTGTCCATACAGAATCACACAAAGTTAGAAAGCTCCATTATTTTTGTCCTGAAGATGGCCAGTTCTACAAAACAGTAAAAGCTGCCCCATCTGGGACTGGCTGATACAGAAATATTCTTAATCAAAAATTGACCAAGAGGCGCATTAAATTTCACGGTTCCATCAACTGGTGGCACCCGTAACTGATTCTGAGAGTCTGGTCATTAGTTACGAGTGCTATGTTGTGTTTTTTAACTTACATGTACACTGTGACATAAATAGTGATGAAAAGAGAATAGAAGGTGCAGCAAGGAAAACAGGCAGGATATAAAGTGACAAATTAAATAGTTACGTCTGCCCTTGATGTTGCTAAACACACTAAGATTCACATTAGGTAATATTCTAATATCCAGAAAGTTACAATTTCCAGTAACCCATGGGTCCCAGAGATACTGGATATCACAACTTTTACTGTCTTTGGTTGCAAGAAAAAACTTTCTTTTGAAAATAGTTTTTGTTCTAGAATTTCACTAGAAATTTGCTAAATTCTTGCTGTTAATACTGCATGGGAAGTTTGTAGTTTTTCTGTTAGTAAAAGCAAAATTCCATGCATTAGTGGAACCTGAGTGTTTGTGGCCATGGTGACAGGAGTCTGCTAACAGACCCTATACGCTGCCATTTTAATTCAACCACATCTTCATAGTCTTTTTTATTCTTGTTTTACTTTAAAGTTTTTCTTAATATTGTTCTCTCATCTTCACCTAAGTCTTCGGTACACTCTCATAACATTAAGTATACAGTACCAATTAAGCAGTTCTTCATTAAAGGTACACAGCTTTTTGTATCCTGCTAGAGTCTAACTTCCTAGTGTTTCATTACTAAACTGTCATATTCTTTCCCTGTGTGTTTAAAATTCATAATTTCATGCCTAGATGGGGTAAGGGAATTATTGAACTCTGCTTTCTGCAGTGGAGTATTGTGGGAAGACTATTTTTTAAAATGTTCTTCTTAGTTAGAATTTTATGGTATCACACCTGTACAGATCATATTATTGTTCAGAAATGGAAAAATGTGGGTGTGGGCAGAGCGAGAAAATGTATTAATTTCATGTTTCATACTTTGACTGAGGAACTGGAAAATTTATGCAGTATTCTGTACACCCCAGATGTCTGTGAACAACCCAAGACTGTGGGACCCTGTCATGGGAACTTCTCTCGCTGGTATTATGACCAAGAGTTGCGCATGTGTCAGGAGTTCGGTTTTGGTGGCTGCCATGGTAACAGGAATAATTTCCTCACAGAGTCAGAGTGTCAACATCAATGCTTGCAGCCTGGCAGAAGTCGAGGTAAATGTTAAATTACTCAATAACTTACATGATACACAATGGACTATGGATCTTTTTAGCATTATAGTTATAGACTTTACCTTGTCTTAAGCCTAGATTATCATCGCCATCACTAGTGAGCTGCTGAGACCTTCACTGCCAGTAATGCTGTCTTGTAATGTTATCTGCTAAAGTAATGGCTGAAGAGCAGTTTCCTTCTGCTGTATTCTAGAAGGGAAGGCTTGATGTGCAGCCAGATGCTGTCAGTGCTGTTAGTATCTGTATCAGCCTCCATCTATATCATTCTGTGATTTAATTACACCACCATCACCACCAACCTCAACCACCACCTACCACCACCACCACCACAACCACAAATCTCAACCACTGCCTACCACCAGCACCACCACCACCACCACCACCACCACCACCACCACCACCTAACATTGCCATCACTTACCATCCACTGCCACTTACCATGCACCATCACTTACTACCCACCACCACACTATTACTTATTACCACCACCAAATTTTTACCATTGAGCACCACTTACCACCACCTACCACTTACCACCCACCACCTCTTACTGCGAACTACCACTTACCACTCATCACTACTTACCAGCCACCACCACTTACAATCACCGTGACTTACCATCTGCCACTTATTTATTTACTTTCTGTAATTTTTGTTAGGTTAGGTTCTTGAATTACCCACATTTTATTTTATGTAAAATCCTGTCTGTTTTTTCTTACTCCTTATCTGTTCCATGTTCTTTGTCTTGCAGTTTAAATTACCTGGGCTGGACATTATGACTCACTGATACCTTATGAGTTGTGTCTTTAAATTTTCAGTATGTCAGTCATCCAAGATTTACATCAGTTATTACTAAAAATGTATGTCTAACTTGAATTTTCATTCTATTGATAAGTGAAGGATTAGTTATTACTGAAATGTTTGTTTTTTAATACAGTGTTTAGTATTATCCTGCAGGGTAATTGACTGATAATTAGCAATATTAATATGTGATAATTGTAATGTTGTGCTCCCCCCACCCCCATTGTTCAGAATTTGTATACATCACTTAGCTGATATAACTATTCCACATTCATCCTATTTTGCAGTTTCAGAAACCTTTGGCATATGCTGGGTTCTCTTGTTATTGGTATTTTGGATCATTAAACAAAATTTGTACTCACCCAAAATAAAACAATCCTCAAAAACTATTACTGAAAATTAATGGACCAAAAAAAATCAGTAGGATTAAAAATAGATATGGGCAATTTAGAATATTAGGATTATTTTATTTATTATTAGCAAAATAACGTAAAGTGGATTTAACCTTTGGTCATAGTGTTTCCAAGAGCCTAGCTTTATGTAAGCTTTTTAGACTATTTAGTTAATTTTGTCTCAGAGTTCTACTGCTGTTGAGAGGCTTCCTTAGAAGAAGAGTTGATACGAGGAAGATTTCTCCTAATAGAATCTGCAGGGAAAATTTGCAGTCCCTCCATGAATGATTCAATATTATTGCTTGCAACAAAATAGTATTGTCTGATATGGCACAATTGTTACTACAGTGACAGTGGTGGTGTCAGGGATGATGATGATGATGATGGTGATGATGATGATGATGATGATGATGATGAAGAAGTGATGTTTATGTTGTCGTTATTGATGCTTATGATGACCATGATGGTAATCACATTCAGTAAAAACACCACCACCCTTATCATTGTCATCACCACCATCTTAACCACTGCCAATATCTTCATTAGTATTAGTATTATTACAGTCATCTTCTTTTGATGGTTTTTTTCACTGCAGTTATATTAAATAGAAGAATCTGGGAAAGGAGCACACAGCATAACAATTCTGGTACATATAATTTTGATACATATGCTGTGTTTTTGCTTCTACAGTTTGGATGCTGTTGCATGTGGGTAGACAAACAGGTGGGCAGATAAGCAGACATGTCATAACAAATAGGTGCACTTTTGCTACATATATTGTGAATGCACCAAGGAACAGTAACTATAGTCAACACTAAATTGAAAGCATTTGTAATGAGATTGTGTGAAGGAGAGAATAACCAGCAGCATGCCAGTTTGTTTTCCTCTTCACCACATACTTTGTTTCAGCAGTAATGGATAATTGTGCTCTTCCTAAGGACATGGGTCCTTGCCCAGGTGCTATTCTTCGCTGGTACTATGATGCCACAGAGAAAAGTTGCAAACAGTTCATGTATGGGGGTTGTCAAGGCAATGGAAACAGGTTCAAAACTGAAGCAGAATGCAAGAGCAAATGCCACGTTTCAAGTCATGCAAGTTTCAGAGGTATTGAATGTGTCATGGTCTTCTGTTCTTCAGTGGGTATTGCCTTCTGTTGGTGCCAAGACCTCTGTAGAACTTGCAAATCATTTTATGTAAATATGTGAGTCACTGGACTCATTCAGAAGCTGTGCATGGGTTGGTGTTTGTTGCCCTTGTATGATTATTAGGTGGCTGTACAGAGTTTGCGGGTGTCTTAGTGATAGCTGTAAACCTTCCCATTTTGTTATGGTGTCACACATAACATCTACACAGTACCTGTGGACAATATGTATGGCCTGTAATGTTCAGGTTACTGCTATCCATGTCTTTCCTCATTCTATCCAGGCAAAGTTTGAGATTATGCTTTGAAATGAACCATGACAGCCTCCTTCCAACTCTTTATTTTCGCAGCATTCACAGTTGTCATTCCATCACACCGAACACTATATAACACAGTATCATTAAATATTCTAAGGATGACTCAAGACACACACTTAAATGTCGTTTGATACCTGGAGCTGGGCACAGTAAAGAGGAGAGTTTTAAAAATTTAGTTTTTTGTAAATAAATAGTGAAAGCCATTTTCTCTTTTGAAATTATTGCAAAATAAATCCTTATCTTACCATGTATTTTTAACTTGAGTCACAGAAACCATAGGTGGGAGAAGGGTGTATTTGTTGCACAGTTCCCTTCAGAGATCATGAAAATCAGTCATTCCTATAACAGCAAGTTTTAAAAGAATTAAAGGACATAAATACTGTATCTGAGCTAGTTCATTTTGACACATATTCAGACATCTTGTATAACAGGTACTGTAGTGTTCAGTAAATATAAAATATGACAGTACTTTCTCCTGTCATCATCAGTTTCTCCTGAGAAATTAGTTTAGTTAGATTGTCCTGTGTTCTGTAAATTGCAAAGTTTTTAGAAAATAATTATTTATAAGGTTGACAAATCAAATGCTTGAAATATGTGCTTGTTAATGCAAAGAATTGTCTCTAACTTCTTCGTAAGATACAGGTACCAACCAGATTTTTGATCTGAAGACATTTTTCAAAAGGTACCAGGGAATACAGTTTTTTATCTTCAGGGGTATGATTGGGTATATAAATGTGATAGGAACACGTGAATAGAAAAATTTGGATTTAGACAATATACAGTACTTTGTAGATTTAAGGCAGATATTGTGGAAACTACAGATAGCATGAAGTGGAGAAGTGGGAAATAATACAAAGTACAGCCCTTAATAATTATTTGTTTTTCTGCTTCATTATGGGCAGTTCTGTTAATCACATGCTTCAACATTCACCATTTTTCTGTGTAATATCTAAGGAGGCTGGAGTCAATGTTTGTAGGTTGTTTCAATGTGATTCCTGTTCTGTTGTACCGTGTATATAATGGTAGTAGCGCATGGTTCTGCCTTTGGGCTATTCGTATGTGCACCTTATGCACCAATCTTTTATACAGCATCTTATTTGTACATATAAGGTTCCTTGTTACATGTTCTAGTACTGGGCATTTATGGGCAGCTATGATTTGTCACTTTCAGTGCTCTGGTATTGTTTCTGCAATTGAGCTGGTGACCCAGTGCTTTGTGGGTTGTACATAACTCTTCAAACCACTTTAATGGGTGAAGGTTGATGAATCTGTTGGTTGAGATCTTCTCATAAATTTTCTTTGTGTTGCTTATTTATTTGTCAGTGAACTGACAAGAATTATCATCTATTGTCAGATGTGTTGTAGATACATTCTTTGTGTTTCTTGCTATTCAGAATACTTTTATTAAAATCCACTTGGTTTCCATCACTGTGTTTAATTGACAGGGTGTGTTCTAATTTGAAATTTAAATTGCAGTGTGTAGGAAATATACAATACAAGGTTTACATAAATGTAATTTTGAAGTGGATTTTAAAAATGTGTATTTTACCCAACTGTTGAATTTATAACATGTTTGTATTATAGTACCTGCTTAGTGTCTTGGTTGGGTCAGTGGCTGCTGATTAAATAATTCTGTAAGCATGTGTTCCATGTATGATATGGTTAGCATGACATGACAGAAACAGTTCTGTCCCTTTGTTTAGCATGCGCATGTTGGATTGTTGTAACCAATTTTTAACCTTTTACAATGATTTTTTATTTTTTAATCATTGTGTTTTGGCATGATGTGGAAGCAGGCTGTATTGTTGATGTTTCATAGGAATATGTTGCCTCTATCTTCATGGTCAATGGGTGCATGTAAGCTTCATTGCTAGCTGTCTGCTCTCCTGTGTGTCTTGGAGGACCACACCTGCCTGTACATGAACCACATTCCTGTCATACACTCTTTAACCCTGAAGATGGAGGCAGTATATTCATCTGAGACGTCAGCAACACAACCCACTTCCACATGTTGCCAACATTCAAACACAGATTGATATTAACATGTTTGAATATGGTTAGTGACACTAATATAAACAGGATCAGTGAGTTTGAAACATTTTATGTGCCTTGTAAGGATATTATATTTTAATTACATGTGCTGTGTTATTCTTCTTTTTTACATGTTCAGGGAGCATGCTAGTGTAATGTGACGAGTCTTGTCAAGATGTATAACATCTGAGATATTGTCCTCCCTACCTCATATCCACAGTCCTTTAACACATTCAAGTACATTGTTTAAAACAGGTTCGCAACTTGTAGGGTACTGTGGTGTTGAACCCCGAAGATGGAGGCAGTACATTTATCCCAAATAGCCATGACCAGCCATCAGCTGCATGGTGACACATACCGGAGAAGGTCACAATCTTATTCGCCACCATGATAACACATTTTGTACATTAGCTAATCTCTTACACATACAAACGAAATTGAAGAATTCAAGCAGGGTTTCTTTATGTGGTACATTTGAAAGAGTCATTGCCATAATGTGGTGTATGTGTGTGTGAGATTTGAGGTTCCCACAACAGTACTGCTGAAGATTCAAGTCTTCTGCGATGTTATTCTCTGTTTACTGTTAAACAGCTGAGGGACTAAGGTTCTTCACAATACCAGTACCTGTTTAACAGTTAATACAATGAACCATCCCAGAACACGTGAATCTTTAACATATGTTTATAAAATAGTGTACAACGTGGGTATGCTTATAGAAGTACCTTTATAATTCATTTATGGAATCTTGGTTACCCGAACACGTAATGTAGAGGTTTACGGGTCTGTTAATTTCATTATACAAGCTTAACTTCAGCTTCTAAAGTAGACAATATTTTTATGATTCTGTTTTTCTGTCGGTGGGTAGTTGGATCCCAACAATTTGAGGCAATGTAGTGGCCTCACAATGTCTGCTTGGACATTTTGACTTCTGAGGATGAGGTCACAGCAGTGCCTAGAAATACCCATTGACACAGTATCATGTCCCAGAAGAAGAGAATCCTCAGCTACACTACTGTGAAAACCTCAGTACCCGCAGACAGTATTTCCACAGACTAGGAAAGTGGGTCTCACTTAATTGTAGTAGTTGAAAGACATAAATGATTAATACATTTGACATCATGTACGTGACCTTTTGAAGTCACTGATTACTGCATGTACAATACCTCAAACACTAAATAATCATTGGGGTTCTAAACATTGAGGAAATGTCAGAATCTCAATTCTTATGACAGTATTCCCATCTGAATAGTTTTACATGGGGAACAAGGCAAATTTATAAATTTCAAACGAGTTCTGGACCTTGGCTGCAGCTAGTATTTTCACACTTGAACCTCACCATGTGTTATATCCTTCCTTTGCATGTCCTGTGGTGTTTGGCATTCTTTGCATGTCCTTTACTTAATTTAGTTGTAGATGGTTGATTGTATGTTGCTTACTGGCAGATTATTGTGCATTACCACGGGATCAGGGAAATTGTACTGAGCGCCTCCCTCGATGGTTCTTCGATGCATCAGAAAACAAGTGCATGCCATTCTATTACAGTGGTTGTGAAGGAAATGATAACAGGTTTGAGACTCAGGAGGCATGTGAAACTGATTGCCCTTCTAAAGTGGGTGAGTTTCTCAAGTGGTACTGCTCTTTATGTACAGTAGTGCCTGAAGTGGGGCAGGACTGTGGTGTCACTGGCTTACATTTTTTAAGCTTAACAGGGCATCCAACCTTCATGAATTGCTAAGAAAAGTGATTGTTTAAAACAGGTGATGGAATTTGTGCAATTAAGATTTGGCCTATAGAGTTTAATAGCTCTATAATACACTCCTTGATATACAATAAGTCTCTCTACATTTAAATTCAACAATAAAAATAAGCAGAAAAAACTAATTACATTCAGCAGTTAACCTAAGGGATTAGAGTGTGTCATAATTTTGTATTTTTGCCACTAAATATAGAATTTACTTTTATGCAGAAGTAACACATAAATTATGAGCATTTACTTTCACTGAATAATTGTTTAAAGTTAGGAGCATTAAAAGTTACAGTTGCCCCACTTTATATTTATTTATCAAGGTGCTTTTTGATCTGCTGGAGCCAGCCTGGTTACAAATGCAGTTTATTAGCTGAAGCATATAATGAAGTGAAGCTTTTATTGCATGCAGAAGTTGAGTTTTTCATATTTTATTCCCCCTTTGTTTGGGCCTAAATATGTTACGTTGTTTTATTTATGATGAACCATGTTTATCATTGTATGCGCTTGCTGTTAAGTTCAACTTTCATTACTTCTGAACTCATTAACCCAAAAGAGTGAATGCATGAGCACATTTACTAGGTGAAGCACATGAAGCCAGAAACTAATTTTTGATTTTTTAAAACAGTGCATGATTCTTGTGTGGGAGTCCCACAGACTGAACCTTAAGGAGAAAAGGCTGGGAATGAAAGTAAACAATGAATGTGGGATTTGTTCTGTTTTTTAATGTAACATAATTTTAAACAGGCTTTTGTTCTGTCACATTTTTTATAGCCAGGAGGAAGATACAGGTTTGAAATTTGGTTGCATACTGTATTTTCTTATGTACCATAATTTTTTCCATGGTGTAACTACCCCACCATGCAAATAAAACATAGTTTTTTGTGCCACATAATGCTCCATCCTTTAGTTCTACATGATGTTTATTGAGGTCTATTCTGCTATCTCCCTTCCATTTCCACACCCACCCACGCCCCATGGACTGATCTGATTGCACGCAAGAAATAGTTTTTAATCAAAATTATTGTAGTATTGGAGACACAAATTTCATCGACTTAAATCTGCAACAAGTAAAGTCACCAGGGGGGTCAGTTTACTGTGTGACAAAACCACACATTAAAATTGTCCAAGAGCCATTTTTCATACTTTTTGTATGTAGTGCATGTTCTTATCAACAACAGTTGCTGATCTGAATTCATTATCATTTTTCATTGTCACTTTCTTAAGGACTGCAAAGAAGATAGTAAAAGTATTCTTGCTCGGGTGTCAGGTATTTCCACCATGAGAACCCAATAAAGAAAGAAAGGAAGACAATAATATATGTATAAGCATGGCAATACTTGTCACAAGACTGTGTTAGAATTAGTTAAACAAAAGACTGTAGGGAACATTGCACCATCAGTAGGATACACCTTTGTGGAAACCTAGGTGCAAAATAGGAAGACTTTATCAAGTGTTGAGAAAATAAAATAAATAGTATTTTTATTGTGTATACCAGTTTATACAAAAACAAAATAGAGTAGACATTTTAAAATTGCATAATTTTATGACTGCTTTCTTATCGTAAGAGAAAAATCACACCGACCCTTATTTTAATGTAAAAAGTTATGAAAAGAATTGGAGCAGGCACACAAGGAAATATTATAGACAAACTCCACCTAGAATAGTAAGCATAATTTTTTTTGAAAACCACACTAGTTGCAAAACTTATAATTTGTTGTCATTGCTCTTGCAGAACAAGATTTGTGCTTACTGCCTGCTGCATCTGGGGAATGCCACAACTACACGGAGCGATGGTACTACGATTCATATCATGTGCGATGTACACCATTCTACTATGGAGGTTGTGGTGGTAACCAAAACAACTTCCGTACAATGCAAGACTGCCAGCGACGCTGTGAAAGTGGGTACAACACACCAGGACCTGAAGAAGAGTTCAGAACAGGTGGGGCTGTACATATGAGCAGAGTTCAACATGTGCACTGAGCTGCTCAGCTCTGATAGTCATAATGTGGACTTCATACTTGTTAAGTGGAAAACTATTTCATTTTTTATTTTACATACGAATTGTATTAATGGGAGTAAAAAAACATCTGAAAAATGGGACTTTTACATGACATTCCTTTAATTCTGGTATGAGGCTGCTTAAAGTTATTAAATTGTACAGTAAAACCTGTTTGACACCTGTCGAACCAAGTCGTTGCTGGGTATTGCAATTTTTTTTTGGATATTAGAACGTTATGCCCAATGTGTATGTTAGCATACCGATCAACCTCTTGGACAAACCTAACCATTCAAGCTGTCACTTGATGTCCTCTTCTGTTTTCCCTGCCAAATTGTCTACTCCCTCATTCTTGCTACTTATGGAAATAATGCTAAGAAGACACTGAGATGGACTGTTTGCTGTTGCTACCTTATCTGCGTGCTTATGTAAATTTAC
The DNA here is from genome assembly GCA_013340265.1 of Coptotermes formosanus. NCBI lineage: Eukaryota > Metazoa > Arthropoda > Insecta > Blattodea > Rhinotermitidae > Coptotermes > Coptotermes formosanus. The sequence continues at coordinate 444,000 of BLKM01004955.1, forward strand.
CCTGTATGTAGTGCTTCTTTATACACTTTTCCTTTGTGAACTCTCAGAATAGGTGCTGCATGCTGCCAGTAGACACTATAGTGAAATGTAGTGGGCCCCTGTAAATTTCTGTTTAATTTCTGAATCATCCAGTACCAAATAAATTACATTTTACTGTTATTCGTTTCTCATGTGAATATTTCTAATCATTTAGATTTTGATCCTCTGGATTATGATACTGTGCAGTTTTGTAGGTGGTTACCAATGTTTCAGATAAACTTGTTGTCTCCATCTGTAGTGTACCTTGAAGATGGAGACAGTAGGTTTCTCTACAGTTTTGCTTACCAAATACAAGGTAACATTGTATTGTAATTTGGAAGATGACACACTAAGTTCTCACTGCCATGAAAACTTCCAATCACGTACTATTAATTATATGCTGTAATTTCAGGTCTGTGGAATATACTCCTTTATATTTATCAGCCGCTCAGTGGTATGCATGAAATGTTAATGTCTGCATGTGAACTTAAGCTAGGAAACCTTGTATACACATAGTTCAAGCCATCAGACCACCAAAATGTGGACCAGTAATCCAACAGAGTCCTTCTGAATAGAGCTAACTGATGAGGCTGGGAACAGAAATTTCCAAAGCTACTTTTCCACCATATTTTGTTCCTGGGCCAACTTTATTCTTGCACAGTGTTTTCAATTGTGGGACAATTACATGTAAAATAGTAATTTTGAACTTGTGCGTAGTTACTGTACTTGTGCCAGACGTGCAGAGAAACATTCAGTAGAATTTGTAGGGGTATACTTGCAGACAGGGTTTTGGTGCTATGTATATTACATTCTGACAACCGAATTGCTGCGTGAAAATAAATTTCCGGGAATAGTTTTTTGGTATGTGTTCTAATTGTTATTTATGAAATTTTAGAATGGTGTTTTCTCCGTGATGACCATGGTCCTTGTTCTGACTCAGTTGCAAAATGGTTTTATGATAGTCGCGATGGAGTGTGCAAGCAGTTCCTGTATGGAGGCTGTCAAGGAAATCAGAACCAGTTCTCAACAAGGGATGAGTGTGAACTGAGGTGTGGTAATGTACAGGGTGAGTAGGTGTTTGTTTGTTTGTTTGTTTGTTTGTTTGTTTGTTTGTTTTTAGTTCATTTATGCATTCATCCATTAATTTGTTGGTTAATTAATTAATTCTTGCTTCTTTAACCCTTTAACAGCAAGATTAAGTACCCCGGTGCAGGTCCACCTGCTGAGGTTTTTCTCTGGGCATTTAATTTCTAAAGCTTGCTGTTAGATAAAAAAAGCATATCTTATAGACTTTTCGTTCAAATTTAATGAAAAAAAAGTTTGCCATGTGTTTATGAGTTGATGAATTGGGGAAAAAATATTCACAAATTTTTACAATAAATTTAGTCCTGTAAATTGCATGCATTTTATAAAATGTGGGGTAAATATTTTATTATTCACATAATTCTGGTTGCTGCACAAGATCCGTGGCACCTTTGATCACTGTTCTATCATCACACACATACACATACACACGCACCATTTACACAAATTAGTTTTTGTGTGATAGTCCGCGAAACAAGGTGCCACGTGTGTGTTGCAGTCATGTCGTCAGAGTCGGAGCATGAGTCTCTACCCAGGTACACATAGTCCGCGAAACAAGGTGCCATGTGTGTGTTGCAGTCATGTCGTCAGAGTCGGAGCATGAGTCTCTACCCAAGTACACTCTCATGTCATATGTATAACCTGATTCGTCACACAGTTTATAAATTCTGATGTCAAAACATTCCCCTTTCTAGGAAATGTACTGTCTGAAAATAACTCTGCCTTTGAGTTTTACAATTACTTTGTCCACTGCCAAATGTTCTGAGGGGTTATAGAATTTAGCATAAGCCTGGTTCAATGGGTCAAAGACTGTCTTTATTTTCCATGGTCGGTCATATTCCTCGTCTTGTTTGGGTCTCTGTCAGTCTCTAATGGCTTGGTTATCAAGGCTTGGTGGTCATGGTAGGAAGTCAGAATGTGCTTCTGAGCCACTAAGAATGTTTGTGCGTCTAGCAACGGCTGCAGCAACCTAACCGCTATGTGTGAAATATTGTATGGGTTTATCTTTTGAAGGACATTGTTGGGTTCGGTTACTCCCTCGTCTTGGCTTCGCTGTGAAACTCCCCCCGGTCATTCATTTTTGTTATTGCTACTGCTTGCTGAACACTGCCGTTGTCTATCTGTTACAAAGACGGTTTTGTATTCCTATGCACTCATAAATCTAATACCCTAAGTCATGACCAGTTTACATGATGAGAGCAAAACCGATCTAAGCCTACAATGTAACTGCTTTGAAAAATTCCTCGTATTTCAAGGGTGCAAATGACGCTTTTAGTAAATTAGATGGCTGTGTGCTACACATTTCTGCCCCACAACCCCTACACAGTGCCCCAGAACTACAAGAGACACTCCTGTGAGCGCTCCTGTAGCTGTACACATTGATTTCCATGGATATCTCCAGTATTTTTGTATTAGTTCGGTCTGAAAATACGCGTTACAGTATGCCACTGAAAACCGTTCAGACATCAATTAGTAACTGGCTTCATAGCACACTGTTGATATTCAACCCACACATGACTCCAATGCGACTGATAATCAAAACATTCCTTCTCTAGAACAGTATTACTCAGCTAAGAAATGCGCAGTTCACCAGTGTGTTGACATGTATATCACGACTGTTGGAGGACGGAGAGAGGTGGAGAGGGAACATTTATAACTGCACACACCAGCTCTAACCTTCAGGGGACATACCACAAAGAAATCCTGAGTATTACATGCGGAAAAAAATGCTTCCATATTCAACACAATATTGACGATGACTGAGGTCGTCTTTCGGCTGCTGCGCCATGTTTAAATGCCCACTGCACGACGACGACAGTCGACATTCACAGTTAAAGAGTTAATGATTCTCTTAGTTGTCTGAATTTTATGGTTTTGAGTGGCAGAATAGTGAAAGGTTGTGAAAGAAGTGGTCATGGCATAATTTAAGGTATTATCCTGGCAATTTCCTGAAAATACTGAGAAAAACTGTGAAAAACCTCAGTTGGGATAACTGATCTCTGGCCCAAGATAGAACCCAGGACCTCATCAATACAAAGCAGAAGTTCTACCCACTTGCCCGTAATGTTTGATGAGTTATTGTCATAAGAGTAATAGAAATGCTGACATGTTCATATCAGTAACTTAGTTTCCTGCTTTGGTATCTCTCATAATAGACAGTGGAATACAGAAAGCTGATGATTTACACATCTCAGACTTGAAGTCACGTGGGTAATTAATGTCTTGATTGTTACCAGAAGCTGATAGTTTTATAGATACATGGGATGTCAGTTATCATGGAAAAGAAAAGTAATGTGAATGAGTAAAATAGGGATAAAGTAACGGGAACTTTAAAATAGACAGGGTTAACCTTTCTGAGCATTATGGCAGCTAAGACAGCAGGAGCCTGTTACACAGGAAAATGTTCACAGTCATTCTATGAAGAACTGTGAGATTTGTCACAAGATGATCTTGGAAAATGTGAACAAGATCTGTCAGATGGATTGCGAGTTAGTTTGACTTTAATGGATACATGCTGCAGTGAATTTTGCTGCAACATGACCAGCTGGTGTGGACATACACAGTGGAAGTCTGAATCACAACAAGTTGACTTTTCCTACATTTGTTGCACACATTTCCTTGCTGATTTGTGGATTTGTTTCTCCCCACAGAATATGTGTTTGGTGACTTCTGAACTTATATTTTATTACAAACAAGTATCTCTTCTGTGCGTCCTCAGAAATGAGAGTACAGTATTTGAATCTACATTAAATATGTAATTTAATTTTTTGTCACATTATCAAGTGTTTATCTCACATACACTTTGAAATTATAAGTGGTAAGGCAATTTAGGCACTAACTCTGTAGTAATGAGACCAAAATTTCAACTTGACTAATAACCAGTTCTTACTATTGGACATCATACAAAATCATGTCAGTAACGCTTTAGCTCCAGAACCTATATCTCTAAGATACTTGCTAATTTATTCCTCCCACCAGCATCATAGTTGCTCACTTTCAAAAACTGTCTCCTCCAAAATTATGTATGCATTTCTTGTTCTTCAGACATATGTTTATAACCCAGTCTGGTTTCCTTCATGATATAATTTATGAGGTTTATAATTGTGTAATATCCTCCCTTGCCACTGACTTCATCTCTGTTAGGTCATTGCAGGCAGGGCTGAGCTCCTGCAGCTATTTTAATACTTCCATGATTCTTTAATAAAATTAGTGCTTTATTCTGATTAGTTCTTATCTGTTCAGCCTGCTCAAGAAACACATAGTAAAATATCATGAAACTGATTAACTAAACAATAAACAAGAACAAGTATAAGTGAGGTTCAGGTATCTAATTCATGCTTAATGTTCACACAGATGCTTGTGATTTGCCCCGAGTGGTGGGTCCTTGTAGTGGCAGCATCACCCAGTGGTACTATGATCGTAGTACAGATGCTTGTTATGAGTTTGATTATGGCGGTTGCCAAGGCAATGCAAATCGCTTCAGTGATCGCCAGCAGTGTGAAGAGCATTGTAAAGTAATCACAGGCAGTACTGCTGCATCCCTGGAACCAGGCACTCTTATTCTCACAACACTTGCACCACAGTTTATCACAGATATCTGCAGTACTCCTGTGGATACCGGGCCATGCAGAGAAGAACATGCTGCTTGGTATTATGACAGTAATACACGTGCATGCCAGGCATTTATATATGGCGGTTGTGGTGGAAATGCCAACAGATTTGAGTCAGAAGAACAGTGTGAAAGGCACTGTGGAAGTTTCAAAGATCAGGGTTGGTATTCTGGTTTTGGAGTGTACTTGATTGTGAAAGTAAGGTATTATCACAGAGAGATGTGTTCAGTAATACTCACTGGAATATTATTTTTAAATTTGTGTTTGAGACTTCATAAGCATTGTGATTTGAATACATTATATATATGCCTGCAATACACAGACTGTAATTCAGTTGTGTTTGATAATGCCATAACTAAAGTGGAAGAAAGTTGCGTCTTGTAAGTTAAAGGTATTCGTTTCAGTGTGTTCTGATTTTCATACTTCTTGGATTAGTTGGTTCTTAATAATTTTGTACATACTTTTACCACTGACTATTTAACAAATTTCAGTAAAATGTAAAAATGGTAGTATACCTGAAGATTTATTGCGCTGTTCATTTATTTGAAGGTCAAGCAAGACCTGTAAGTTCTTTTGAAAATAGTTCATTATACAGCAAATTGCTGCCTAATGTAAAATACAGGTCTCATTAAGATGTATTCATTGTATTTGACACATTTCTTGGTACAGTATGTGAAGTACAAAGAAGCATTATTTATGTCTACTTATGGAGATATCTGCAGCATGATTTGCCCTGCAACAGCAGGTTTATGTCTAGAATAAGTGTACCTTGACCTTTAATGGATGAACATAAGAACACTCCAAAAGGGAAAACATTGCCCTGTAGTGGGCACTTAAATTGAACATCCTCCAACTGAGTAGAAACCTAGGATTTAAAAGGCCATATACTAAAGGTTAAGGTTGATGAGATACCCAAAATAAAAAATAAAACATATGGAAAATATGTTTATTCAAGATTGTTATGCATGTTTTGCATCCCTCTTCCTTACACAGAAGTTCAGAGTCTTGGAAAATAACAATTCAAATAATTTAACGATTGAAGTATTGACGCCTTCAGAATGGTTCTTACATCTGATGAGGAAGCATCATGTGGTGGTCGGTAAAATCCACGGATTGACTTTCACATTGTTCTTTATGCTTGCAGATGTGTGCAATGTCCCATATGTAACTGGCCCTTGCCTAGGATATTTCCGGAAATGGTACTATAATCCATCACTTGGTGGCTGCCAAGAATTTGTGTATGGAGGCTGTGGCGGCAATGGCAATCGTTTCAGTTCCCTGGAGGAGTGTGAAAGGATCTGTCTTCATCGTGAAGAGCTGTTACCTCCTGGCAATGATACAGCTCTCTCCCACCAAGGTACTGAGTTCTGTACTGGGAGTAATGTGAATAAACTGTGTGCTCTTCTGGGGTTGTAGGACATGATACCTTGTGTCATTTGGTAGATCACAGTCAAGAAAACTGCTGTCATATGTTCACTGCAGTAAGAACATAAAATATCGGGGAGAATAAATCATTAGTTTTGTTATGCATATACTGTAGTTGAAAATACTCTGGTTAAAATTGAGATTAATCATAATTTTATATTCTTAACATTTCTTTCATTCATTATCATATAATCTTTGCTATTCATTGCCAGAGTACATATACCCTCAAACTTGAAATGGCTGGTTGTTAGCTCTGTGTGTTAGTTTGTCATCTTTCTTTGTTATTTTGTTCCTTACTTAATTAGTTATTCTGTTAATATACAAAACTTTTCACATTTGATCTTCATGTAACATCTCTGTAGGCACTCAGATATTGTTGCACTACTTTCTTTTGTTAAAAATAGTTCCAAATATCGCTTTACATTTGTTACTGGATTATAAAATTTCCATTTGAAGAGTAAGTTTGAATAGCTGTCAGTTATTACAGATGTGTTATAATAGAAAATTACATTGTGTGTGATGTATAAAGTTATGTATTATGCATGCTTCGCATGTAATATTTATGGAGAAAAATTTTAGTTTCTTTATAGGCTGTTACAGTCAAATGATGGAACATGTAATTTGCATGTACAATGAAATGAAGTAACATTTCTCTCTGTCTTCATATTGTAGGATGAAGTGTACTAATCGCATGGTTGTGATAATGAGGCTTCATTGTTTTAAATCACGTTGACATGAACATCAGAATAGAATAGTTACGTTCATCTGTATTTGCCATGTCAAACCCATTAGGTATCAGAAAAATCAGCAATTGGGTTGGAAGCAATTTTACGTCTTTATGGCGTGGCATTATCATGCTACAGTTGTGTAGCCCCATTTGCTAGAATGAACCAGAGTGTCATATCGAAGGTGACAATTCATCCTAGATTTTCGGGGAGAGTCCCCGAAATTAAGCACATGGCCTAGACTAATCTTTGGGGGCGGGGGGACGGGGGGGGGGGGGGGGGGGGGGGGGGGGGGGGGGGGGGGGGGGGGG
>BLKM01004955.1:451263-669250 GCA_013340265.1 Coptotermes formosanus
CCCCCCCCCTCCCGATTTTATTCCACCTTCCTGATAATATTTCTTAGAATCGAGACTTGGATCTTGTGTGTCACTTCCCTGACAAGGAGATGGCAACAGTTCTGCGCACTGAGCAGTGAACAGTAAAGATGTATGTAAGATGTAAAAAACTTGGCTGTAATGTGTGTATTATTTTAATTGTTATTTCAATGCTGTCCCTGTCCCTGAATAGGCCAAGGAGAAAATGGGCACTATAGTTGTATCACTTTCATGTCATTGTGGATATGAAGTAAAGCACAGTGGCATTAAAATGAGGTAACATGCACAGTCACACTCACTTTCTGTAAACAGTCTGATTTGACTACAAAGGCAGAGAGTTTGTAAGTTTTGAAACTGTTAGTTTCATAAGTCAGTATGGTATTTAGGCTTGTATTTTGCAGGCATGGGGTAAGTGTCCTGAATGCAGATAAATCAGATCTGATAAATTTATTGCATGAGATATTTAATAATATTATAAGCAGAATTATAATTTATTACTGGAAGAGGCAGGTTCTTGAAGTTCATGATCATATCTTACTGGGTGATTAAAAAGCAGTGGAAGCCGTTTTTGGAACAACATTTTGAATGTAAAGCAAAGAATTAAATCTGTGAATTATTTTTCACCATAATGCATAGAAAATTAATTTACTGTGACAAGCTTCCTTCCACTTTATCAGCTATTAAATGTCAGACCATCTTTACCCTGTATTATATTTTGTAAGATTTTTATATTTTTAATCTTTTGATTTTTTTATTTAAAATTTAATGCCATTTTGGATACATTATTCAACCAAACTTGGAGGGCACGTTATCAGTTCTTTTGGATGCAAACAATACAGATACAAGCTAATACAAATTCCTGTACACCTCACCTACTTTGTTTGTTAATATCATGTACTGATATTGTGATTGTGTTGCTTTATAATGTACCACTTGCCATTTACTATCGAGGACAGTATGCTTTAATACCATTCACTTTCTCTTTGTAATGGTACTCCCTGAAGACGGCTAATATCTATAGCCAAAACATGTCGGAGTAATAATATTATACAGTCAACCTCGGTTATAACGGATCCCAAGGGGAGCCCTAAAAAGGTCCATTATAACGGAAGTCTGTTATATCCGAAGTTCGGTTAATTTACATTTTAAAATAACATTTAAATCAATACCACTTAAGTTACGCATGTTTTCAGTTTTATTACATGTGGGCATGGGCAGATACATTTTGCACATCCAAAAACACACATTACTACATTCCTGAACCCTTGATGTAACTCACGGAAGCACCATGCACCAAGGTGACTGAATGCTCCCTTCTTTTATGCACCTACTGTATGTATTATACAACATGCTCAAAATTTTTAAATCCCCCCCACCAATGGTGCAACAGCCTCTCGTGAGCCAGGCCTTCCTCATTATCATGGCGTCCTGATCACACTCAGACACACCACACTCCTGTAACACTCCTCTGGACAAGTGATCAGCCCGAGGCAAAGACCTCGACCTGACAACACACAGCACTCAAAAGAGACAGACATCCATGCCCCTGACAGGATTTGAACTCACAATTTCAGCAAGCAAACGGCCACACACCCATGCCTTAGGCTGTGCAGCCACTGGGATCGACCAGAATTTTCAAATACTGTACGTATTCGCAACTGGTTAGTCAGCCAGTGCTGATACGTGTCACTTCTTGGCCGAACAGTCAATTCTGTTTATGTACAGTAAACAAAAGTTTTACAAAATCGCTACCTAAAAGGTTACAAGTAAATGCACTGAAGTCAAGCCGTAACTGATTTATGACAGGGCACTCTACTCCAAGTGCCAGAAAGATGCTGGCATATGGCAGTTACAGTACTTCCTTGCTGGTGTATGAAAAACAGAAACTATCAGGTAGCAACTGCCTTGGCTTATCAATTGTAACTGCTAATGGTTGGACCTTGTCCTTAGGAAAGCCAAACAAAGCTCAAAATTTACAGGTCTCATTGTCTGCAGGTACAAAATTCTGTCAAATTACATTTGCAGTCTTTGTATCAGTCTGACGAGTGAGCCCTCTGCACTCAAACACACCGTAACCATTGTGAACTGTCCATTATTTTGCCAAAAATGGTATATCTGAGGAAAATCAACTGTTGGGGAATGCTGGAGAAATCCGATGTAACCGAAGATCCAATATATGACAGACTGGTGTAACTGAGGTGGTTACTGCGATAAAGCATAGGGCTGGGGAATGAAAAAATGGTCCATTATAACCGAAGTTTGGTATAACCGAGACCAGTATAACCAAGGTCGACTGTATATATTAATTGGTGGAGTTGGTTGGTAATAAATATAATTCTAATGCAACCGGTTTTGGCATGTTGACATATATTTACTTTTAATTATGCTCTGTGGCTTAGAGGAAAGTAGGAAGAGAGATAATTCAGAATAATGTTTTCTTTGTATTTCTTGTAATTCCTGTGTTTGTGTCAAGTGCCTAAGCTGCCTTGAGGTACGTACGAGTTTTTGTTCCAGTAAAACATTGCTACAAATAAAGACTAGTAAATGTATTACCACTACTAATGTAACATAGTACAACTAACAGCGTGTCATCCTATTATCTTTTCATAGCCATATGTCGGCTGCCTGTAGACACTGGCCCATGTTCAGGGGGCTACTATAAGAGGTGGTATTTTGATGAGGATCGACAGACTTGCATTCCTTTCATCTACAGTGGCTGTGCTGGAAATCGAAACCGATTCAAGAACTTCCAGTCTTGCCTTAAGTTCTGTTCTGTTGTGTTGCAGCCAGGTGTAACTGATGCGGGACGTAAGTGTGAGGCTGCTGTAAATCACCAGCACTTGCACCAGCACTGTTCTTTTGCACCACTTTTCTTTCAAATTACTGATAACAAACATTAAAAGAGAGCATGAAATACTTCTTGTTCTTGTACAGCTTCTGTTGTGTTGCAGCCGGGTGAAACTGATGTGGGATGTAAGTTTGAGGCTGCTGTAAATCGCCAGCATTTGCAGCAGCCATTTTCGTCTGCACCACTTTTCCTTCAGATCACTGAAAATGAACATTAAAACTGAGCATGAAATATTTTACGCTTTTCTACAGCTTCTATATCTGTTACCTTCTTTTGAATAACTTTTCTTATCCCACTGTGTCAGCCTTTATATGATGCATCAGGCAGACCTGATGCAACCATTTTGAAATGTTACGTCTCTTTGGAATGTCTGCTATGCTTTTTACAGAGTTTTTCATCCATTTACAAAAAGTCATTGACAGCAGCACTTAAAATATGTCATGAAATTTGCAAGGTTTTGGAAACCTCTTCCAACTAAGTGTGGAAATGTAAACTGCAAATGTTTATGATTGTTGGTTAATGTTAAATGTCTAATCTGTAGAGAGTTTCAAAACAAAATGCCCTTTTAGAGAGCTGAAGGAAAAGTCTGCCACCGTTGTTGAGAATCTACAATAGTAAAGAATGCTAAAAAAGTAAATCCCTCTTCTTATATAGCTTTCCCACTCACAGAAAGAAATTATTGAAGTGCATATAATTACATTAAATTTATATAAAAAGCATAACAGTTCCTTTTTCTATGAGACATTGGTAGAATAATGTGTATCCAAATATTTAATTCCAGGAAACCAATTTTTTGTGGCAAGAAAATATAAATTTTGGTGTGGTATGAAATCGAAACTGTGGCTACTGCCATCATGTATTACTTGCAAATTCACTACATTTCTTGCGATAATTGTTATTTATGCAGTTTATCACTGAGCGACTAAGTTACGATGTACTGTGAAGCCTGTATCCATTGTTCCTGAAGGTACTGCAAAAAGAAAGCTATCAACACAGGAAAACAGCAGTTACAGGAAAGTCAAGAAGGTGTAAAATATGTGTGTAGGGACCATAGTAAATGGACAGTAGTTGCAGGAAAGCAGTGCATGTGGAAATGCTAGATACAGGTTTCACTGTTGAATACTAGTATTATCATTTTTCTGCCTTGTACAGAGTTTCATGTAGTTATATATCTGTGTCCTTCACGGTGTCATCTCTGTATTTCGATTCATTTGCAGCAACTTCAATAATGAAGGTACGGGAAGAACTATTATTTTTGTACACATAAAAAAAAGTAAATTTTTCTGTAGTGATTGTTATTCAGTAATATGCAATATTTTCCAGCTAATGAGATTGATGTAGACTCTGGTCCAGAGAAACCTGGTGAAGATAAGTGTCAAGCTGCCTCTTTGGAATGCACTGTGCTACAGTGTCCTTATGGTGTGGAACGGTTTGTGGATTCTGATGTCTGTGAGAGATGTCAGTGCCATGATCCTTGCAAAGATTACTCCTGTCCTGATCAAACACAATGTGCTGTTGACCTTTATCGCAATCCACAGACAGGCGAGACAGAATACAGAGGAGTATGCAGACCAAGTAAGTTGCCACAACTTGACAGGTGTTATAGGTTTGACCTGTTCCTTATTTTAAGTGTGATTATCATGTCTCATCTATGGTTTCATCATAAATATGATCACCAGTACTGACTTTGGACCTGCTAATTGGCCATAATTTTGTCTTTCTGATCATACTAATTATACCGCATAATAAATGTGACTATTTTGACAGAACACCAACAGAATTTCTTCATACTGAGTAAACTGAATGTCCTTACATTAGTGCATTACCCAGTATGTTGTAACAGGCACCTTTGTTGTCAATTTTAAATTATTGTTACCTGAAAACCCACCCAATATTTCCATGAGTTGGAAGTAAAAGGGCCTTCACAATGGCTTGTTGGCTCATGCAACATGTGTGGATTGCAGGTGGCAGCTCCTGTGTTTTTCTTTTCAGCCATTTTACGTGATCAGTGTATGGTTATACATGAGTTACTAGTTTTGATCAAGTGCTGTTCACGTTTCCTCAAAATTGTGACATGATGGAAGTTCTTCATATCCAGATTTGAAATATATATAGTAAAACCCTGTTAAGACGTCTTTGAAAATTCCAAGAAAATCTGACTTCTTAAGTGGGAAATTTCTTAAAAGGGTATGACTGAAAAGTTCCATTTTTTAAATTTTTTTGTGAACTTATTACATATGTATGCTGAATTTGTATAATTTGCAGCTATCTTAACACATTCTCACTTGTATCTGAACATTTAACCATTTTGTCTGTAACCTTTCATTCACAGTTTTATTTACACCTTTACCTATACTGTTATTGACTTTTCATTCACAAGTTCACATTTCATTCCAGATGTTTACTTTTCCTTGAAATATTTTTCAAGCATGGGTTGTTGCTGTTTTTTCAAAAACAGTAGCAGTAGACATCTTCAGATTCCATAGGTTTGCTTTTAGGTAGACCATAAGGGGTGGTCAGTAGCTCCAGTTACTTTCACTAACTCTGCAGTGTCTTGAATTTATTTTCTGGAATTGCTGATGTAACTTATCTGCACAGTCACCACAAATGTTTCAAAATCTTGCTACACCATGACACATTTTTTATTACTGCTGATAAATTACATTTAAACAAGCTGTCGCAATTGACCACTCAATTATCTTGCGTCAAACTGCTGTCCCCCCAACAACGTGGAACATTGTGTCACTTCGACTAGCGTGTGCCTGAACTTCTTCAAATGTTATTGGCTGCCTTCGTTTCCTCCAAGTCCTGGACAGCTGAAGCGGCAAGTGAGCTGCTACATGCCAGCTGTTGCCAAACGCAGGCTTATGCAGGTCACGGAACAGCTAGGGTCAGCTTCTGGCTGCTGCCTGATACAATTTTTTGGTTGTCATGAGAGACTGAGTAGTGGGGACTGACTACAGTCTGTGCATTGCGGAAGAAATACGACACCCCTGAGTGGGCCATGAGGTTGCGCCATTCCATTGTGTGAAACGTGGGGGAAGTGACCTTGGAGATTAACGTCTGTGAACTGACCGTGCCATTTGAATGCTGTGTTTTAGAAATGGAACGAATGGAAACTTGGGAAAATTTTTTAAGGTTTGGAACAGAAATGTATTAAATGGGTAAAAAAATTGTTTTATCGTCAAATTTGTTACTTCTTAGGCGGGAAATTTTCTTATGCGGGGATGTATTAAAAGGGTGATATGTAATGTTAATCAAATGGGAGAATTTTGATGCTTTTTTGTCCTGACTTCGTAGGCGGGAAATTTTCTTAACCGGGGACTTCTTAAACGAGTTTTGCTGCATATCAGAATCAATCAAAAATTTATTTTCCTTCTCTGTTACCAAAATCTTTTTAAATTGGTGAAATTGTAGTTTTAAACACCTGCTTGCCTACCATTCTCTTGTAAGTGTGTAGCAGAACAGACCCTGAAATCACATACCTTTGAAGTAAAGAAACAGCGTAGATAAATGGGTTGGTGCTTGCTGTGTTACAGGTCACAAACCAACATTGAAAATTGTGTCTTCTGCCACCAGAATACAATGGTTTTTAATCCAGTGTAATTTTTTAATTAATTTACACACTATTTCAGTTGTCCAGTAATCTACACTTAATGGTACACTAAGATTTATTTCTCTGAGAGGGATTTATATTTAAATATCATCCTTCATTTTGCTGCTTTGTTATTCCGTACTTTCAAATTTTATCAATCAGGAGGTTACAGGCACAGGAGGTGTCCTAAACACTGTAGTGCTGCTCTGAATTTTTGTGGCTGGTAGCCCAAGAAGATTGTGTCACATTTAGTCACTATTAGCATTTGAAATCTGATTTGATTTGCTTAATTTTTAAGCTCAAGCATTTCAATTATTACAGTCTAAGATAGATTGCCAAACCTCTGCTCCCCCACATAGCTTCATATCATGGACAGGGACAGATTTTACGTTACTTTACAGTCTAAGACGTACTGGTAGTGTTGTATTGATATTCCCAGTCTACCTGATGACTACTGCTTTTGTGTTGTCATAGCAAACAAAGCGGGACAGTGCCCCAAGTTTACAGTTAGTGATGGGAACTGCGTTCAGGAATGCCAGTCAGATGCAGACTGTACTGGAGACACCAAGTGTTGTTTCAGTGGCTGTGTGTCTTCTTGTTTGAACCCTGTATTTGCTGAGCACATAACCACACAAGGACCACACTTACCACCACAGCCTTATGGTGAACCAGGAGGTTAGTGTGATGAATAGTGCATAACTTTCCATGCAGAACCATGATTAATTGAAGTAGACAAATTATATCAATGTTAGACAAAATGTTGCCTTTTGTGTGTGTGTACTGATTAGCCAGAATTTAAAGTGATGCCTTGTATTTCAGATGAAGCTCCAAGGTTTGAGGAAACAGAAACAGAGCCACAGGTGCGTGCGGAGGAAGGAAACTATGTGATAATACATTGTATAGCAAGAGGAAGACCAACGCCAACAGTCACTTGGAGGAAGGGTGCAGTTGTGGTATGTTTACTGGATATGTGTGACCAGTAACATTTGCAGACTAAATTTCCATTTACACATAATTGAACAGGGATAGCTCAGTCAGTATAATAACTAGGGTGTAGGCTGGACTTCTGAGAAATTGTAGTTTGATTTCTGGCATGGACAGGAAATATGTTTATTCTGCAAAGCATCCAGACCAGCTCGGGGGCCCACCCAGCCTACTATTCAATGGGCAGGGCTGGCCTTAGGCTGATTGGACCAATTTGATGCAGTTGGGCCCCTCAGTCATGGGAGACTACTAATTTTTATAAATGATCAAACTAGACCATTTTAATTTTTCATCCTGACTTACATTAATGTAGTCTTTTTTTGCCCTGCACAGTAACTTATAGAGGCCCACCACAAGGATTTGAGTCAGGCTCTGCATTGGTAAGGCTGGTGCTGCAGTGGGTGCCAGGGTTTCTTTGTTTGTCAGGGGGGTTGCATGAGGCTACCCACTCATCTCTTTCATCAGTCACTTGTACTTATAAAGTATATTGAGAAAATTATATATAACATCACAAAATTCATAGGTAAGGTACAATTCTCATTCTTTACAGACATGTATGATGTTTAAAAAGTTTAGAACATTTTTGATTCAATTCTTGCTGAAACGTGGATAACCTGTTATAAATATCTACACCACATGAGTTATTTTAACATTGGCACTTCTTATTAAAATTATGCATTTTGATTTCTTATGATCCACTTTGTAGGTGTAAGAAAGTGCTTAACTTCCATTGATGATGTTGAATAACATTTTGGATTACTTTATTCAGTGGATAAGTTTTGTGGTGTTATACATAATTCTTATAATATATTTCTATATATACTACCTGTACCTGATGATGGCCTTCTAAGGCTGAAACAGGTAGTGCAATAATTGTCAAAATTGAGTTGTGTTTGAAGTTCTTTCACTTTCCCTTTTGTATATTGTGTTATAACATATGTGTGGACCAAATTTCACTCACCTCCATGTAGTGCAGGTTTTAAGAAAGAGTGGAGCTATACCTTCAATCCCCATATGTTTGCACAGGGATATTTTTATCGCTACATTTAATTGATCTGGAGCTATGGAGTCTGGAGAACCCCTGTTAGATAGTTCGGACCTCCCCGTTACATGAAATCCTGTATATGACTTCCAAAAAATATTACAGATATTTGAGTATGTGAACAAATTTATGTAATATTTATTATTTTGATGTCTTTATAAAATTCAAGCCCAAAACTTGGCTTTGAAACCATATCGGTCAGTTTGGGATAACCCTGCACTTGTTTATTACGGTACTTAATTGGAACCGAACCATTCACTTGTGAAGTTTACAGGAATTTCAGGGTGCTTTATGAGCACATTTGCATAGTTGTGAAAAACACCTATTAGCTTCTTCATCTCTGTCCGTCTGTCCGCGTGTATCAGCACAGTTCCCACTGGACAGATTTCCATGACATTTGATTCTGGGGACTTGTACCAAATCCATGAAGGAAATTCAAATGTGGCTGAAGTCTGGCAAAAATATTGGGTACTTTAAGTATGTTTTATTATTGCCGGTGACATTAAATTGCCATGAAAGCATCCCCTTTGTGCGAGATGTTATCAGGCTCTTAGGACAGCTGAGAAAGTATATTATGTGAACACACCACAGTGTTACAGTACATGTACATTGCCTATCTTATTGAATTTTAATGTGGGAATTCTAAAATTCTATTCATATGCCTTAATATTACATTATTTGATACGTGGGTGGGAAGTGAACCTGCAGGCCAGATGAAGCATAAAATGATGTAAACCAGTTCACAGTGAAATTTGCGCATAAAAAACCTACATCACAAACATACTAGTTGGACTTCGGAGTCTTCCATGTCACATTCTGTAAAGGAGTATGGGTTTCCAGCATGGCCCATGCGCTCAATTTTTGGCCTATTTTCTTTTCAGTACTCTTATGAAATAACTATGCTGTCTGTGTGTTGCCCGCTTTCAACATATGAAGTAGCTGACCAATCTTTATGAGGCTTGGTATGAACATTTTGCCATTTAGGCCCACAGAGAGGGTTCTTGGACTGCATAGACCTTGAAGACTGATGTAGCAAGCTCCTCTGAACCATTGGAATTTATTTACCAGTCAACATATTGTATCCAAGAAGCCTTAAATATTCATGAATTGCATTCTTATCATTAACTGCATTTTCCCTATGTAATTGTGTTAAAATTTTTGTACAGATTGATGGATCAGGAAGGTATAAGTTGCTGCTAGATGGATCCTTGCAGATAATTGGTTTATATCGCAAGGATTCTGGTGTTTATATCTGCACAGCAGATAATGGTGTTGGACGTCCAATACAAAGAGAGTTTCAGTTAGAAGTAACAGGTAAGCAGCATACAGGGCACCAAATGTCCCATTCAAAACACAATTGTCTACCCACAATATGCACAACTTGTAAAGTAGTGCATTTTAACACTGTACGTGTGCATGAGCATCTACATTCTAACAGCCTGGGGTATGTCTAGCATGAGGTCCATTTTGAAAGCAGGAGGAAATTAAATTATATTAACCGTGTATTCTTTGGTATGTGATAGTAGAAACAAAGTTGTTTACTACATCATAGCACTTAGAACTCCTCCAGAGGCATTAAATGTGTCTAGAACATTTGTTTCATAATGCACTGATTTATTCTAATACATATTGAAATTTTGGAATGATTATATAGTGTGATGAGTAACAACAGACATTGTACATGATACGTTTGTAAGGAAATTCTTAAATTATGCCTCCCTATTTACTTTGTACATAATAAAATATCAGATGCCGATTTCTTGTGATTCTGATTTTCAGTTAATTTTTAATGTCACGTTACTTCAGTAACGAAGGATCGGCTTTAGGTACGTAACAACAGTCCTTTTATATCCATTCTGTTACTGCGTTTATAGTTTTTGGTCCAAGTTCAGGTCATTCTAATCAACTGACCATATTAGCATGAATGTAACTATGCATATCAGTGCAATTATTTAATATACTGCCATGTCTCTGTGTCATGTGTTTTTTATGTATGTATATCTCATTATTATCCTTATAACCAAGAAAATTATACTAGTATTTGTGAAACATGTAGAACTGTTTAAACTGGTACTTTTGTTTTCTTTGTATGTGTTTTTTTAATTTTTTTTATCTACATACTTAAAAGGCCGTATTGCTTTACATAAGAGTAATTAATTCGTCACCATACTTTGTTATTTACTTGTAGCACAGCTAATTAGTTATGATTTCCACTTAAACAGTGTTTGTACACTGAAAATTGCAGTCAAATATCCACGTCTTCAGGCTTCCCCCACGATGCTAGTGAGATCTTTGCTGTTCTGGAGTATAACACAGCATTGAATGGTAATCCTTTAACGACGTTTCGGGACAACGTATTGGTCCCATATTCAAGGGTCAAGAAGTCCAAGAAGAGTAGAAAGCTGGCAAGAGAAACATGCGGTTTATGTAGGGAGAGACGTGGGCGGAGACTGCTAAGTGATTGGGGGACAGTCAATGGTGATGCAGCCATGTGGGAGAGGGAAGAGGTCTCAACCTGAAGTTCAGGTGTGAGAGGAAAATGGCCCCCGGCAGTAAAGTCCACAAGAGTGCTGGAAAGTGAAAGCTGGGAAAATTGGAATAATGTGGAACAAGGAAGGAAATAAACATGGAGAGAGATGTGGAAATACAGTTTTCTTGCCTGTATTTCCATATATCTCTGTCCATGTTTATTTCCTTCCTTGTTTCACATTATTCCAATTTTCCATGCTTTCACTTTCTGGCACCCTTGTGAACTTTACTCCCAGGGGCCATTTTCCTCTCACACCTGAACTTCAGGTTGAGACATCTTTCCTCTCCCACGTGGGTGCATCACCACTGGCTGTCCTTCACTCACTTAGTGGTCCCTGCCCACGCCTCTCCCTTCATAAACTGCATGTTTCTCTTGCTGGCTTTCAACTCTTCTTGGACTTCTTGACCCTTGAATATGGGACTGACACATTGTCCTGAAACGTTGGTAAAGGATTACCACTCGACGCTGCATTATACCCCAGAAGGGCGCAGATCTCATGGTCAAATATGTTACCCTCTCATATTTAAGAGGTCCTCAGTTCAAATTTCAGTCCAAAGACTGGTTATTCAGACTGAGAGTTTTGAGGTCTTCCTCAATCCGTCCATGCAAAGGCAGGATAATACCTTATATTGGGTCACTGCCACTGATGTCACTATTATTTCTGAGTCATTATTCATTAACTGTCCTATCATTCGACATTGAGTAATCTGAGGTATTGAAAACATTGTTGCATAAGTCTTAACTAAATAAAGAATGTCTGTGGAAATCCTAAAATCATACTGACCCATTCAGAAATATTTTCCATGCTTTAATTTATTTGATTTATGTGCACAAATTTAAGGAAACATGTCTCAAATGTTTTGAAACATTAAATTGTAAACACTGTATTTAGACCATTATTGATTTTGGTGACTTTCCTCTAGACCATGACAATTTTACATTATAAGAAGAATTTTTGCATGGGCAAGGTAAGACAATAAATCCACAGTCCTACCATCCAGGCACTGTAGTCTCAGATTGTGTTAAGATATGTCCTTGCATTATTTCAGTACTTTATCTGGATGTTGTTTAGTATCCTACAACTGATCAACACAAGGTTCTGTGCCTTAAAAACCAGTTTTTTCTTAGTATTTGCACAAATAACTGCCTTTTAGATCAACTGTTTTTCACTGTAGGCATAATATGCTTGGTGGCTTGTTGCACAGTGGTTGATTTGCATGGATGTATGTCACTAACAATACTTGTAGAGCCTACTTCACGTCCTGCTGAGGTGATTGGTGAAGACAAGACATATGTGGTGGTGACACTGGGTGCCCCAACAATACTGCAATGCTATGCTGTGGGTTGGCCTCCTCCAACTGTCACTTGGTGGCGTGGTGATCGCATGCTGCCATTAAGTTCAGAGCAGTTTGAACAACGACGAGATCATTCCCTCCTGATCCGTTCTGTAACCTTACGAAACCTTGGTCCGTACACATGCCAAGCATATAATGGATATGGCAGAGCAGCATCATGGACTGTTACAGTTCAGGCTGTGGGTCCAGTATACACTGGTGATTCTACATACAATGAATACCTTGTCCCTCCACCAAAGAAGCCTGAAACCCCTGACACTGGAACTCATACAGAAAGACCTTCTTATCCTTATCGTCCTGTTCGCCCATCTCCTCATCCACAGTCTAGAACTCGCCCTCCTGTTGTACAACCCACATCTCCTCCTGAAATACCACCCCAACCTGTCCCAGAAGTTACTCCAAGAGTATTCACAGGTAAGCAGAGACCTCAGAGCATGGTAACTTTGCAAGAGGGGAAGTCAGAGGTAATACCAGTATGGTTATAATTCACAAAGGAACTCTTGTAGATGAAATTGGGCCCTGTAATTTTAAATGAAGGAGGCCTGAGCAATTTAAGTTTCATTTTTTTTTTTTTTACCCACAAAGGTCCTGTATGTTCTGATTGAATCAAGTATTCAAATGTGATCAGTTGATAGAGTGTTCCCAGCAGAACAAAGGCTGGACCTGCAGGATATAATTGTCATCAAGTAAGACTGTGTGTTTCTTGACCCATCCAGAAGCAACACTCTTTCATCCATTTTTGAGCTTGTTGGTTTTTAAAGTTTTACTAATCATTTCACAAAATACATAACAAAATGGAAAGTTTTACTCTGACAGTTAAACTCAAAAGCTGACAAAAAACTGCAGGACATCAGGAAAATGGTTGATAAGGGAAACAGGATGAAGGCACTCCTAGATAAGCCATGATGTTTCACACAGGCTACTTGAGTTTACACTGATTCATAAGTTTGATAGGTATAGCCTAAATCAGTGGTTCCAAAAGTGTGGTCCACAGATCCCAAGGGATCCACAACTAGTTCCCAGGGGATCCATGGATGCATTTCTGTAATGACCACTTTGAAGTTTAATTATATTTTTAGTTGATGGAATAATGTTTTGTTAAAAATGATCGTGGAACTTCTTTAATTGGTGGCATGTTTATTTGGTATGACCATTAGAATGTCTTATTAAGAACCTTACTCTACCCACAAAGTGACTGAGAGTGATTTTAACTAAGGTCAAATCATGCAGCGCATTGTTACATATGTTACTCGTATGTACTTATAGCTATTGAAAATCAGTTCTGAAAAATTTTTAATTTTGGATACCTAGTGTTTGGACACTATATTTACGTGAGCAAGGATGTGAGGATCTTTGATTATTTTTTTAAGCCAAAAGGGGTCCATGAGCAAAAAACTTCAGGAAACACTGGCCTGAATGATTGAATGTTCATAGTTTGTATCTCATCTGATGGATTCACAATAAAAGATAATTTTTGCTTGCACCATAGATGTAAATACTTGATTTAAACTTGAAAATACTTCAAGTGTTAGAAAATGGTGGGCTATCTGTTATTGCCACTTTGGCATGATTGTTATCGTAATTATTTAAACATTGCATGAAAACTATAACAGAAAGAAAAAACAAATTTTTTATTGGTTTTTTTTTCATCCAGTTCCTGTACAAGCCAATGTATCTCTCACTCGAACGGTTTATCCAATTGGAAGTGACATCTCCATTCCTTGTGATGTTGATGGGTACCCCATTCCTCAAGTGGTGTGGTACAAGGATGAAGAACTGTTGGAACCTAGTGAAAGGATACACATCACAGGTGAGTAAAAGTGTGTGTGTGTGTGTGTGTGTGTGTGTGTGTGTGTGTGTAGTGGTTACAGAAGTTGACATCAATCTGTCAGTGCCATATATAAAAATACACAAATATGTGCAAGTCATTTCTAATGTAGGAAATATTTTATTTAACAGCAATAAGAAATTTGTACTGAATAGAAAGAGAAAATAGCCCACCCAGTCCATTACCCAGAAAACTGATCTCACGTATCACAAAACTATCTGTACATTTCTTCAGTTGAAGAGTTGACCCATCAGTGCTTTTTGCCAAGTTCAGAGCTGCACTAACCAGGACACAAAAATGCAGTGGCTGCAGGTCATGTCTAAAGTCAGTAATGTATTTCACTCCCTGGTCCTTTTATATCCTATTTGTATTCAGATACCCTAAAAGCCTGTAAGCCTGTGCATATCAACAATTAAAAGAATGTCTAAATTATATGTGCCTCATTTCCGGGCTACCTGAATTGAATGTTGGCTGTGGTCCCTTACAGGATGCAAACAAGCAGCATAACCTGCCCATTATGCATTTATTTTATACAGGTAGCTCTTGTTTTTCGCTAGGGTTATATTTCTGAAAACGATGTGCAAATTGAAATCGCACAAGTCAAGTACAAAATACCCATTTGAAACAATGTATTTCCTGGTGGTTAGGGGACTGACAACCTCATCCTATATAGTGTATGACTATACCACTAGTGGACATACGGATCTGTAGAGTACATATGTACTGTAGGTAGGTATTTCTGTACAGTATACATAGATGTTTATACAATATATTTATTTATTTCTAATGCAGTGAAAATGTAAGAGACTCATCCATAGTTTTGGTACAGTTCATTCAGATAGACTGTGGTAGTCCTGCTACACAAACACCTTAGTTCCTGACTTAGTACATTCTTTTATTCTATCAGCATTATCACAAAATCATGCTACTATGAGCAAGTCTTAACATTATGGCATTTATCAACCATACGTTCACCTTTTTCATGTCAGCTTATTATGTGTAATTTCTCGTCAGTACCAATTATCTTTCATCGATTTTTCACTTGGATTACACTAGATGATGCAGATTTATGTTTGTGACTCATACTGGTAAGAAAAGCGAATGCTGTTGAAGAGCAAACTAAATGCAACATGGCTTATGTTACGAACGTAATCACTCCATACACGTGACTGATGGCATAACAGTGATGTCACTTGTGCTAGTCCCCTACAGATGATAAGTGCAACCATGGATCGTCTATGCCAAATCGCATTAAAGCCAAAATGATACCGTAAATTTGAAGTGGCATAAATTTTGAAGTCTTGTTAAAGCGAAATCGCATAAAATGAGAGTTACCTGTACACTGTTAATAAAAACATACAAAAATGTACGTATAAATCTGATCAAAAAGCTTTGATACTAATGATCATGGAGTAAAACTGAGCATTGCACACATAAGTTAAGTCAGATGATTGATTTTAGAAGTTTTCTTAAGATGGGTAAACCAGGAGCATACAGTGTGTATTTAAGAATTGGGTTTTCTTATGTGAGGTGCTCGTTGAAAGAATAAAAAATTAAGGATATTCATAGAAATAATGTGAACTTGAGGGCATGAAAGTAATTGTACAGTCTGTGTTAATGTACTGAAAGACAGCGAAACCCAGTTTCCGGAATTGTTCTAAGAATGGCATGAGTCCTTGCATATGCATGGATGCTTGAGTGGATTGCCTTGATAGGAAAAATAAGTCACCTATAATTCAAATACTATACCTTGTCATTCATATACCTTATAACTAGATCTTCACTAGCATGATTTTTTGAGGATGCTTTCTTATATGCAGATATTATTTTATGGCTGGGAAGGGTGATATTGATTCATAGTTTTACTTAAATTTTATATCTTAAAAATAGTGAAAAATATAAAAAAATCATAACTGTTTCTTAAATTGTAAGTAAATATTAATGTGATGTTCATTAATGTTATTGATTCCTTTTCAAAGAGACCTTTGACTCTGTTTGTGAAGTCAGCAGGTGAAACGCTGACATTTCTTGAGAAGTCTGTGTTCATACAATTGTATTTTTGAATACTATTTAGACAGACATCATACTGCAGACAGTGGCATGCAGCATAATGGGATTTGAGCTACAGAAATGTGTCTAGTGTATTCTGTGTAAACCTTTCTGATATGTGGAGCAGTAGGTTATGTATACTGCCTTCAGCCATATGTACTGTTTTCATGGAATGGCATTTCAGAAATGAAATACTTCCCTTTACAGAAAACCATCGCCTGCTGATCATTCGAGCAAATGGAAGTGATGCCGGAACATACAGATGTTCAGCTTCTAATCAGTATGGACAGTCTTCAAGTTCAATCTCCATAGCAGTGGAAGGTAAGAAAGCAATTTTAAAATTCAAGATATGGTAGACAGATGGCTGGTCATGATGGACATGGCTGTTAATACATGATTTTGGCTCCCTGCCTCAGTAATGCATCGGAACCTTTCCAACCACATGGACTGCAGTGAAGAGGGACGTAGTTTTAAATGTACAGTTGAACTTGGCTATAATGTCATGAAAGGGACTAAATATTTTTTGTGTTGCTGTAAACGAGTGTTGTTATAACCGAGGACTGTAGTGTTATGGTTAACAGTGAGGAACTAATTGGTACCACAGAAAATCTGACATTATAGATGAGGTGTCACACGAACTGCTGTTGTTATAAACCAAGTTCGACTGTATTTAGTTGGTAAGAGTGTGTATTTTTATAATGAGGAGAAGCAGTAAAAAGTGTGGCTCACAGAAATTCTGATTAACTGAAATTATGAGTGAGGAAGTGTCTGTTTTTATGTGTTGCTTCCTTTAGACCATCATGCCTTCATTTACAAAAAAAATCAGCAGCATTGCTCACTTGTCCCTCCTGTCATTCCTGATCATATTTTGAGGTATAATTAAAAATGTCATGTTTCAGGGGTATATATCCATCCCAACTGTACAGATAATCCATTCTTTGCTAACTGCCGGCTCATTGTGGCTGGTCAGTATTGTACACATAAGTACTATGCACGCTTCTGCTGCAAATCATGTACACAGGCTGGACAGCTGCCATCATATGGTCCTCACCTGGAGAAATCAGGTACAAGTATAAGCAGTAGCAGGAGGAAATGACATTCACCACTAGTCACACCCACTCTTTGAGTGGCACAATACTTGTTACACTAAAACAGACTGCTGAGACAGTGTTACCTGTTCCTGCTGCCTCATTTTCTTCAAATATACCATTACAGTAACAACATATCTCATTCCAACTTTAAAGTAAGAACAGCAGTAACTGAGAAGTAAATTTTACTAGGATGAAAATCATGACAGAAAGCTTGTTAACTTGAATTTGGTTTGTATTTTAATTTAAAAGACTTCAGCACTTGTCACATAAATTTTAGCAGCATAAAAATCATGGCATGAACTCTGTTTGGTTTGAATAGAATTTTGTGTTTTAATTTATATGATTTGTGTACTGTGCCAAGTTTCACTAATGTTATCTAAGTCTTAAATGTAGAGTGGCAAAAACCACCCAACCAATACTATTTATATGATATTTGACAGTATGAATTTGTGGACACATGGTCCTTAAAATGAAATGTGTTCTATGATGTGCCTTGAAATTGTGTTATATTAAAGATATTGATGATAGGTAATGATGTCCAAGATGCGTAACTGATACTGTATAATTTATTGGGCAGTGTTAAATAGTGTAAATTGTATGTCACTTTGTACAGATTCGTTAAAAATATGTTCTTGGGTAAAGTTTCATATTTACTTCTCCATTTTCAGCCTATTTTACAAGGATACCATTGAAGTAAAATGTTTTGGAAGACAGTTGAACCTATTTCATAACTAACATGTCAGATTTTTAATATAACAAAGAACAAAAGATCCAGCAGCATGCGACCATGTGCAGCCCATCATGTAACATAACCAATCAAACACTTTCCATTAATGTACTTCTTCAGACTCTATTATCTTTTTTAGTCTTTTCTTTTTAGTAAGAACATTCTGATACTTTAATCACTTGTAATATTGTGTGTGAATGTTTCAATTGATTCATCTAATGGTGATGCTCACTGTACTGCACTGCCACTTGTTTATTCCTGTAAGACACTTCAAGTGTCCAAAATTCTATGTTATTTTGTTGTGTACATTATTTAGATATGAAATGATGTTTAATAATGAAGATGAGATGTAAGTGATGTCATTGATGTGCCTTTTCTTTTTTCATACAAACTGAGATTTTTAAGGTGAAAATAATGTATGTTAATTTACAAGTAGAACATTATGTGTTTGTTCACAGTATTTTGCTATTAGTAATGTGTACATACATAAAACTAAAAAAGAAATAAACTCCTTTATTATATATTGAGTATTTGTTATTTATAGGAGTCCCTCTTCCGGGGTGTGTGCAGGTACAATCAGTTTGATAATATTTGTGGTAGCGAGGATAATTAGGTTAGATTACACTCTTACCACCACCACTTGTAGAATGACAGCATTTTAATTTTTGTCATGATAATGCATTGCAACAAAAATCATTTCTTAGATTTATTAATAGAGTAATTATGTGTATAAACATATTACATTATGAACATTTTAAATGTTAAAACTTAGGGAAATGTCAGGTATAAAAATTACAGAAGTGTATTAAAAAGAAATGAGTTACACAATATGAAAAATGTCTCACCCTTAACACACATTAAACTGGTAACACAGCAACACAGTTTCACTATTATGTTTTTTTTTACCTTAGATCTAAAATGTGGGCTTACCTCCTCATAGCATAACTTAAGCTATCACATTCCTACACTTGAGTCAGTATTGTAACTGAACTCTAACAAATTCTAAGTCACATCAGCCATTAACGTACTGCAACAATGCATAGCCAGATGGTCCAACAGATCCTTCGATTCTAGTTGGGCGGCAGCAAGGTTTTGAAGTATGGATCACGCACGTTAAATATGGTGACTAGGTGATCTTTGCAGCACCTTATGAGACTTTCCTCAGAGAATATGTGTCGTTTGGTTACTTAAAGGGATTTTTAATGCAGGATAGTAGATTAAACAACAGCGCACATTTACAACGTGTATTGCATCTGTCACTTCTCTATTTTGCAGCTCCAAAAATTGTTGATGGGATAAAGAGTAATTACAGTGAAACTCGCTTAAGAAAAACCCGGTTAAGAAAATTTCCCGCCTAAGAAGTCAGGATAAAAAAGCACCAAAATTCTCCCATTTCATTAAAATTACCCTTTTAAGAAATTTCCCGCTTAAGAAGTAGGATTTTCTTGGAATTTTCAAAATTTTCTTAACAGGGTTTCACTGTATGTGTCACTAACTTGTGAGTAACATTTCCACTTTTCTTATTGGTGGGAGCAATGTTCTATGTGCAGGAGTGGCTGTCATTTGCAACAGCATTCACATTGCCTTAGATAATGAGCATGAAATTTGTATACCCCTGTCAGAAAACTTCTACCGTTTTATTCCAAAATCTTTTTCACCTTCTTGGGATGTAATGTCAAAAACCACTGTTTCCTTGATTTTCACAATTACTTCACCCATGGTTAAATATATGTAGAGTGGTATGACACAGAATAGATAATACTGAGGTACAGCATTTGAAAATTCTTCTGATTTTCCACAGCCCCTCATAATCTGTGTGGGGAATTTAATCATTTTATAAATGAAGACTTTTCAGTGTGTGTAAGAATTGGTCATGTTAAATGACCTCAGTAGAGTGGAGTATATTGTTAACAAATAATCTAATATCATTAGAGCTCTGAAATGATATATTTTGTCAGTAACAGTGATGCCTGGTGGTTGATCAACAATCCTTGACTTTGTACCATGCTCAATATTTTCAGGACACTTTCATCCTTATCTTCTAGTAAATCATGTATGCATTCAGAATCAAAGTTATCTGAGGTAAACTGTTCCTCAGAATCAGAATAAAAAACTGCATTTCCAATTTTTTTTGTATAGATATTACACAAACATTCTGTCATGGCACTAAGATCCAGACTAGTGACTTGGAGATGCAGTGAGCTGAAGTTCATAAGGTTTAAAATGCAATTTTGCATCAATTTATAGCTTACTGCATAAAATACAATCAACTGAGCAGCACACCTGTGTGTGAGTTGCTGGAGAGAGCTTGTGAATTCTACAAGCATGTGTCTTTAGTTCCAATGAGTAACCCATTGGAAGATTCATATGCTAAATATAGTTTCTAGAAGACATGAATGCTGTGGACTCGTTGGTACCTTCATGTGGTGTATATTGAAGAAACAGACACCACACTCATTGTTTAGTGATAAAGCTTGGTTTCATGTTAGTTGATATGTGGACTCAGAATAAAAGGTGCTAGTCTGCAGAAAATGCCATATTAATCCATTATATGATGATTTAATTGGGGTATGTTGTGCTGTGAGTGCGACTACGATTAATGGGCCCATTTTTTCTGAGACCACAAACTCACACTGATATGTTAACATATTGTGACACCATATTTTGACTAGGTATGTGCTTATAACAGAATCTACACGTTTCTCCAAGAAGATAGTGCAGCAGCTCACACCACAAACAGTTCTGTTGACAGAATAATAAGCAGGGGATGTGACCTTGTTCATCCAATCTAAACCCATGCGCTGTCTACATGGGAGCATGTTAAAGGATAAACTGCTTAATAATAATTCTCACTGAAGACAATCTGAAAATGCAGTCAGGTTGTGTCTTCACTTTCACCTGCAGAACTTTCACGTGCGATGAACAGCTTGTTTGTTGGATGTGACACAAGTGTGTGTGAGCTGAAGGAAACAATTTCCTGCACCTTCGTAAAATGTGGTAAGCAAAAACCTAATATTAACTGCAGTACATTAACCTAAAATGTGTGGACCCTGACTCACAGCAAACTGAAATAGTGGCATTAAGTGACCAAGGTACAGAGTTGCAGGGTTGGCACTTGTGAACTATACACTGGGATTAAACCAAGGGGTTGCTTCCCACATACTGGAATCAAGACTGACCTAGATGTTTGGAAACAGAGTTTAATCAATGTTTACACTCAACCATTTTATATAACAGCACCAATTTTAATATATCAGCACTATTTGTAGTATATATATTGCAGCATATGTTTTTTAGCATATAATGGTGATTACCACAATAGATGTAAAACAAATCTACCATTCATCTATTTGTCATATGCTGCTTGTTGTCTGAGAAAAAGGGCTCTCTAATGATGGCTGAATGATTGCAGCTGAAACATGGTAGAGAGAAAAGTAATTGTGCAGTAGTTGGTGACTGATAAATCTGTATAAGAATATTAAACCTATACCTTATACATACAGTGGACTTAATTTGTATGCAACAAAGTCTAGGGCTTTTAGAGTAGACAACTAACTGCTTGTCCACTTAATACCTAGACTTTTGTGGTTACTATGCTAACCACAAGTCGTGCATACATTAGTGCTCTGCTGTTTGTAAGCTCCTGCGAATCCAGAGCAGGTTCACTCTATTCAGAAGTTATTTTCAGATGGTGCAGTGTCATTGTGAGGTTCCCAGACGTGGTGTATGACGTCCACAAGAATGAAGATAAATTAGAAGGAAAACAGCAAAATAACTCCATACAGCACAGTCCTTGAGAAACTTATAGTTGTTTAGCTTATCATGAAATTCTGTGCCTTTTGTATAAACCAGAGTTCATTAATGTGTTCATAACAGCCTGCAGATTCTCCCTGTTCTAGAGTATACCAATACAATTTGCAGTTTCCTAACCTGTCTCTTCAAGACAATATATGGCATGCATTCCTCATCTCACCCACTTGTGCTACATATCATACCTATCTCTTCCTTAATTTTTTCATCCTAATAATAATTGGCAAAGAGTACAAATTTTGAAGACCCTAAAAATTATTTGAAGCTTTTATGGGAATTACATACACTGCAACATGAAGCTACTCACTGTGCAATTTTCTGGACCTCATGTTATGTCCTCCCTCTTATGTCCACATATGCGTCTCAGCATCATATTCTCAAATGCCCTTAATTGGTGTCCTTGTCATGATGTGAGATACCAAGTCTCACATTATGACAAAGCAAAAGATTAGCGTACAGTATCTTGTGTCTCGAAATCAGAATGCAGGACAAAATTACAACATAAAGATAGATAGTAAATCCTTTGAAAGGGTGGAAGAATTCAAATATTTGGGAACAACCCTATCGAATCGAAACTCCATTCACGAAGAAATTAAGAGCAGATTGAAGTCGGGGAATGCTCGCTATCATTCGTATGCAGAGTCTTTTGTCTTCCAGGTTGCTATCCAAAAACACAAAGATTAGGGTATACAAAACTGTAGGGATACCTGTTGTTTTGAATGGGTGTGAAACTTGGTCTCTCACACTGAGGGAGGAACAAAAACTGAGGGTGTTCGAGAATAGGGTGCTGAGGAGGACATTTGGGCCTAAGAGGGACGAGGTGACAGGGGAGTGGAGAAGATTACATGACTAGGAACTTAATGACCTGTACTCATCACCAAATATTATTTGGGTAATCAAATCGAGAAGAATGAGATGGGCAAGGCATGTAGTATGTATGGGGGAAAAGAGAGATTCATACAGGATTTTGGTAGGGAGACCTGAGGGAAGGCGACCACTTGGGAGACCCAGGGGTAGATGGGAGGATAATATTAAAATGGATCTTCAAGAAATGGGATGGGGGGGCATGGACTGGATTGAGCTGGCTCAGGATAGGGACAGGTGGTGGGCTCTTGTTAATGTGGTAATGAACCTCCGGAGTTCCATAAAATGCAGGGAATTTCTTGACTAGCTGAGAAACTCTTAGCTTCACAAGAAGGACTCTGCTCCATGGAGTTAGTTAGTTACAGACATGAAGATGACAGATCCTTAATTTAATCTGCTTTTAATTTTTCTTGAATTCTATTTTCATATGATGCTTTTGTTCCCCAATAGTTGAACTTTGCCACATTTTGAAGGATTTACTTACCTTTCTATGTAATTTGTATGGTGATGAGACCATAACATAAATTTAGTTAGCTCTGCACATAAAGACCTATGATATTTCAGTCAGCAACGTGACTAGGCTATGGGCAGATGATTCAGTAATCAATATTCAATCCAGAACAGCGGCAAGGGACTGTTTTCTCATCCAGAGCATCCAAACTGGCTCTGGTGGCCACCCTGCCTCCTATGTAATGGGTAGTAGGGAGTATTTGCATATAAGTGTGGAAGAAAGAGCTACATCACACTTCCCCAAATGCATTCACAGTATGCTGCATAATTAGCAATGGGGTAACTTTACCATTACCCATTCTCTGCCTGCAACTGTTAAATCAACAGATACTTGTGACTGCCAGAGTATACATGTTTTTCTTTATAGTATGTATGTTTTCACCTAATCAATTAAAATTTTTCATATAAACCAAACGCTGACAAACCACATTCACTTCCACTTCTTTCTGGTTTGCATTCAACTGTAGCACTGTCTGTTACTAACACTACAGTGTCAATGATAGTGGGGCAATGATGGTATAGCGACAGAAGGAAATGGACGTATTTGGCAGCCAACCTGTTCCAGTGCCACACTGTCCACCAGAAATCAAATCCAGGCCTCTCTTGTTGGAAGCCAGTGACAGCCTGAAGTATGGCACAGCAAGAGTGGGCCTTATGGGAAGACCTAGACAGTACAGCATTTGTTTCTGATGCCCCAGATTTTAATTCCTCTACATGTGTAAAGAATGTGTTCTTTCTTGTCACAGGAAGCTTCCTGCTGAAAACGCAATGAAATGTCAACAACTACTTTCTATGAGACTATAGCCTGCTGCACAAACCTCACTGAGTCTAATATTTATTAACATAAATGATGACGTTAATGATCCCCCCCCCCCCCAACACACACACACACACACTCGGGTGCACAGGCATGCTTTTTTTTTTTACTATGAAAAATTTAACACACATATTGTGGCTGTATGCCGGGGTTGGCATCTCTGAATACCCAAATACTCTGTCAGACTGGGAACGCCCATGGAAGCCCTGAAGACGGAAGCAGTACCTTTCAGTAGAACGTACGTCAACTGGTCTCGTCACTCCCCTGAAGGCGACTCTTCATAGCCACCACCATGACAACCGCACATTTCGCGGGAATGCTGTTGTATTTGGTGCACTGATATCTTCCTTACCACCGCGGTCGGATGCAGATGGGTATATTGGCAGTATTTGTCAGAGCTCGAAAAGACGTAAGGAGAAAGGCCGGTAAGAGTACTACTGCAGTACGACGATCATATCCATGGTGTAGGAGAATTGACTGCATGGGTTGTGCAATATTACTTGCTGGACATTCTCTGAGTAATAACGTGACTTTAACGAGTGGCATCATAAACGAGAACATACCATTGCTTTTCGTAGCGCTATATTAATATTCGCAGTGGTCGGCCATAGTTATTAGAAGATTGTACAAGTGAGCAAAGCGTAAGATTGCCTTGTTAAAGGTAATAACCTGAAATGATACAGAGGCAAGTACGAATGTGTAATATATATTCGTTTGTTTTATGCTATCAGTACACTTATTCTTAATTTTGATTAGTTTACAAGGAACGTATGTCTCCAACGAATACATTCTTTAATTCCAAACAGCATAGAATGTTGCGTGTGGGTCAAACGGACTCATAATTAACAAAACTTGGAATTGGTTGACACTAGAATTCATTTAGAATCAATATGTTTTTGTCGGAATTGCTGTGGGATGGCACAGTAAACTTTATGGCTAACCTACGCAATAAATAACAAATGAAGTGATGACAGAGTAAATCGGAAATTTGTAATACCCTTCCCTTGTTTCAAGAACAAATATACACTCCCTTTGAAGTCCAAAAAACCTTCGTCCAGGTATTTGCTTGCGATTGCCAGTTGCAATTTTGACAATTACTATTCAAGCGTACATTTCAAAATGTTTGTATACCCATCCTCATCCACACTTTCAATTATAAGACTTGAGTATTTTGTAATACTTCGGTCTTATTTTGTATTACATCCTGGAATAAGTGAACCCACGTAGCGTCTAGATTGGATTGAGCTGTGGGTCTGTACTTGTCGAAACTCAGTGCTATTGGCTGGTAACGTAGCGTCATGTGCTGCATATGGGTGATGGGTGATTGTGTTGGCACGGTCGGTAATAATGCTAACTACTATTCGAACTGCACATTTGGCTCTGCACCAAGCGAAATCACACGTTGACTTTACCGATATATTACAACTCGATAAGTTTTAAACTTGCTTCCTAGGTACTGTTGAAAGCGGCTGGGAGTGTCTTTAAAAATTTCCATCTTTAATTATTATCAACACAAAATGCTCATATTGAAGCATACCTGATCTGTGTAATTTGGTGAACAGATACTAAGCTATATGGTGTCACATCCCAGAAGAATCATAGTTACACTTAATTCTACTTAAAGCACTCTTCTGCAGTCATTTTAATGTGTAAATTGTTATGTACATGAAAAAATGGTGGAAAGTTTCAGAGTGTATGTTTTTCACATACTTATTACCGGCACATGAAAAAGAGATGCTTAGAACAGTAGTGTAGAAAGTGTATAAAAATGTTCTGTGAGGGACAGGTGAAAATATGTAGGAAAATAAGCAACAGAATGTAAATTCTTCGAAACAAAATATACCACTAGTTGCTAAGTTTAAAGAATGTGGCAAAAAACTCAGTATTTCATTATGCTTATGCAAATCCAAGAAAAACATTATCAAAACATACAGAATTGAAATATAAAAACTGCCACTAGCTTTAGACTGTTTTTCATGTGTGAAACCTCCAGATGCTTATAATCATTCATTCATTCATTCATTCATTCATTCATTCATTCACTTTATTCAATTCCATCAACCCATTACAAGGTCTAAGAGACCTGTTGGATATAGAATTAGTCATAATACGTTATGTCTTATGCTAATACATAAAATTTAATACATAGATAGCAATTACAGTTAAACTGGTAATGAAATTTCATTAATATGTGGATTCTAATTGCTATAAAAGTATTAGTTTTAGTTATAAAATAACAATAATGTGAATTTAAAATATTACATAGCTAAGTGAATCATTTTTATTAGTAGTCACATACAAAACCAAGAACTTAGTTGAAGTTAGTATTGAAATATTCCTCTAATGAATGGAAGGAATGTGTCAGAACAAAATATTTTAAGGTAGTCTTAAATTTTCTTTTGTCATGAATCAAGCTTTTTATATTGGAGGGAAGATCATTTTAACCTTGATTCCAGAGTAGTAGGCATCTTTTTGAACTGTTGTAAGTCTACAGTGTGGTAGATGAAGATTAGTTCTATTTCTGGTATTGGTAGTGTGAATTTCACAATTATGTTCAAACATATCACTGCTATCAATTACAAACAGTAATAACGAAACAATACAATGTAATTGCAATGGTAAAATTAGTAACTTTTTAAATTGTCCTCTACAAGAATCCCTACTTCTGCTATCTGTAATTATCCTAATTGCTTTTTTCTGCAACCTGAATGTATTGTTATTAATTGAGGAGTTCCCCCAGAATATTACACCATAAGACATTATGGAATGAAAGTAATAAAAGTAAATTGCTCTCAGTGATTCCTGTGACATGTAGGGTTTAATTGCCCTGTTGCATAACAGGCCATACTCAGTTTATTCATGAGATGATCAAGATGGCTTTTCCAGGATAAGGTAGAGTCAATGATTAAACCAAGAATTTTGGTTTGTGAAGAATTATTAATCTCCTTATTATTGTAGCCAATCTTTATATCAAATGGAGAGCTGTTTTTTGTTCTGAAATGTACATATTTAGTCTTATCAAAGTTTAGTGATAATAAATTAATGTTAAACCAAATACTGATGTTATCAAAACATTAGTAATATTTTCCTTGAAGTTGTCAGGGTTATGGTTGGTAACAATAATACTTGTGTCATCAGCAATAATGACTGGTTTTGATTTGTTGTTTATGGTTAAAGGTAAGTCATTTATGTAAAGTAGAAAAAGCGGTGGTCCAAGTATTGAAACTTGTGGTACTCCATTATTAATCTATCCCCACCGTGAAGAAGTGCTGTGAATTAAAGCTGGTTGATATATGTCTTCAAGATATGACATAATTCATGCTTTTGCACTACCTACTATACCATAAAATTCCAATTTAATGACATAAATACCATGATTTATGAAATAAAATGCTTTTTGAAGGTCACAGGATATACCACCAACTTACATTTTACTGTTTACAGCTCATAATGTATCATTTATTAATTTATGTGAAGCTTTATCTGTTGGGGAGTTTCCTTGAAGGCCATACTGTTCTTCTGATATGATATTGTTATTATTTATATGTTGACATAGTCTTTCATACATGACCATTTCTAGAATCTTAGAGAATGAAGTTAATGGTGCTATGGGTCTATAATTGGACATGTTATTTCTGTCTCCATTCTTAAATAATGGCTCTATTTCCGTGTGTTTTAAATGAGCTGGAAAAATGCTTGATATAAGACACATGATGCAAATATAATTCAAAGGAGAACTAATAAAGGTTAGGGGGAGCTTATTTTTAATATTCTAGTTGAGATTTCATCATAGCCATATGAAGATTTGGATTTGAGAGATTTAATTATTTTTTGTATTTCTGTAGTTGATGTATGATTGAACTTTGTATTTGGAAATTTTTTTTAAGGATTTGAAATAGATACTCTAAGGGTTTGTTATTGATTAAACTTATCACATTATTGCTATCACTATTAGTATAGTTAATTTTAGATGCTGTTGTTGGAAAATAATCATTGAAATTATCTGAATTACCAAGAATTTTACATGACAGGGTGTCATAATTACACATATTCAAAAAATACAGGTAGACCTAGGTCCAGATGGAAGGATAATATTAAAATTAACCCTAAGGAAATGCGATGGGAGGGTGTCAACTAGATTCACATGGCCCAGGATTGTGACTACTGGTACTTTTTTATGAATGGGAACAAATCATGTTCCATAAAATGTGGGGAAGTTTTGACTAGGTGAGAAGACGTTAGCTTTTAAAGAAGGACTCTACCAAATACAGTCACTGGGTCAAATATGCAGGCAACTTCATGACATAACCCTTAGACTTCACCAACCTTTTCATGCCACTAAACAAACTGGTTCATTAATTGGACATAATGATGAGTTGAAAGTAGCTTTTATATATATATAGTGCAACCTATTCACTGCAGTCTGTATTAATTAATATTATGTTATGTAACTAATATATATTAATATGCAGTCTATATTAATATTATAATTAACCCTTTAAAGCCTTGCGGTAATGTGACTTATCACCACGTTTAATATTAGAAAATTCCACATGCTCTTCACGTTGCTTTATATGTTTTGAACAGGTCTTAGAACAAACAGCGATTACTTCCCTCTACAGCATTAACTGATTGGTTTTCACAGCTGAGATGGAGAGTGTTTACAGCATGGTATGCACTGAGTCCTTACATAAAACAGATTACGTTTCATCTTTAAAGGTTAATGTATGATAATATTAATATATGTATATATTATTTTATATGTTTAATTTTGTATTTTTTTGTATTGGTGATGGTTGATTGTAGTTTGTTGTGTGTTACATGTTTCTTTTTTGTATTTTGTTTATGTAGTATGTGTGTATTATTGACATGTTTCATATTCAACCATATTAACCCTTTAAAGACGAAGTGTATCTGTTTTATATAAGGACTCAGTGCGTACCGCGCTGTAAACACTCTCCACTTCGGTTATAAAAACCAGTCTCTTAATGTTTTATAAGGCAAAAGTTGCTCTTTGTTCTGAGATCCGTACAAAACACATAAACGCAGTGTGGGCACCACGTAGAATTTTTTAATGTTAAACCTGGTGGTATGTAAAGTTACCGCTAGGCTTTAAAAGGTTAACAGGCTTTGGATCTGTGAAATGTATAAGCATGTGTGTGTCTCCTCCTCCTCCTCCTCCTCCTTTTCCTTTTCCTCCTCCTCCTCCTCCTCCTCCTCCTCCTCCTCCTCCTCCTCCTCCTCCTCCTCCTCCTCCTCCTCCTCCTCCTCCTCCTCCTTCTTCTTCTTCTTCTTCTTCTTCTTCTTCTTCTTCTTCTTCTTCTTCTTCATCATCATCATCATCATCATCATCATCATCATTGGGGCCTGTCAGCAGATTCTGTGGATGTACCTCAGCCTTAGACTTATGGTGCAGCCCTAAATACTCCATTCAACACAGGTTCAATAATCCTGTGCCTTGTATAAAAAGGCAAAGGTCCCTTACTGAAGCTGTGCTTATATCTTTTGGTTCAGCAAACAGATTCTGAAAGAAATTATAGCACTGACGAGCCAACCTTGCAGCAGCAAATAATATGCTGCACTATTTCAGTCTCCATCCTGCAAAATCTGCAGGTTGAATCCCCATCAAACAGGCCCATAATATGCAAGTGTTTACCCACAGGAACATGTCCTGTGGGGATTGCAATTGCCATTTTTAGTCGATGCCTACTTAATTTAAGCATGTCTTCAGCTCTTCTCTTACATGGTCTACTAATAAAGTGTTCACCATGTCTATGACCTGGTAAATCTTTCCAGGCACTATAATGTTGAGACTCAGTCCAGTTCTTAATTGCTTCTCTTGCTGAACACCTAGGTATTCCAAGATCCGGCTCTGGACCAAGTAATGGTATAGCTGATGCTTGTCTGGCAAGTTTGTCAGCTTCCTCATTGCCAGGAATGCCACATTGCCCCAGCACCCAAACGACGGTTACCTCATCCAGGCTAGCCAGCGCAGAGAGAGCATGCAGGCATACTGCAACCAGTCCTTAAGTCACTTTCGGGCTGCTAAGCGCCTTAAGTGCAGCCTGGCTATATATAAAAAAGAAAGGATCCACTTATGTTTATAAGCCCTTCTTATATTTTCACATGCACATTGAAGAATGGCATATATTGTGGTCTGAAAAACCGTGGCAAATTTACCCAAAGGGAAGCTAAAGTTTCTATTTGGTCTTATACCATAAGTACCAGACCCTGTCCCACAGTCAGCTCTGGAACCATCAGTGAACCAGATCAGAGCATCCTCAGGGAACACTGGGTCTTTGTTTTTCCAACAATCCTGGTCTATTATGACACTGAAGATTTTGGAATAACGATAAACTGAAATGGTGTAGTCTAACCTCATGTCTAATAAAGCGTCCCCCACATTTTTCTGGATGGTTAGCAACCCTGACACTGTTTTTTGAACAGTTGGTTGCTTTAGTATATGTAGCCTATCAAGTGCAATCCTTGCATGCGACATGATCAACAGATCTAGTGGAGTCAGATTCAGAAGCACCTGCATTGCTGCAGTAAGGGTCGATTTCATAGCCTGCATAATACCTCAACAGGCCATTCTTTGAATCCTGCCAAATTGAATTTTAGTGGTTTTTTGCTTGACCTTGGGCCACCAAACCAAGGCAGCATGGAGTATGGAAGGTCTAATTACCCTAGTATAGAGCCAATGCACCATATTAGGTCTTAGATTCCATCTTTTACCATACATGCGTCTAGTCACCGCAAAGGTGGTTTGGGCTTTTCTGATTATTTTCTGCGTATGTTGGTTCCAGTTAAGTTTGGAGTCTAAAATCACTCCCAAATACTTAACCTCTCTGAGCATTTTAAGTTCCTTATCATGAAGTGTGAGAGGTCGTAAGTCCTCTATTCTCCTGCTATTGGTAAAGGGAATGATGGCTGTTTTGTGAGGGCTAATATTCAGACACTCTTTTACAGCCCATTTAACCACCACATTCAGGGCACCTTACATAAGCTCCCTGACTCTGTGTGCAAATTTACCTTGGACTATGATAACAATGTCGTCAGCACAGGCAAAGGTACTAAAGCCTAGGTGATTGGTAGCAACTAAAAGCCTATCAACAACTTGGTTCCACAAAAGGGGAGACAAAACCCAGCCTTGTGGACATCCCGCTACAACTTTAGCAGTCAAACTGCTGCCAAAGTCGGAAGTGTGTACTAGTCTGCTTTCAAGCATGGACCTAACCCCCCTGCAACAGGTTTCCTCAAGTCCACGCTGTCTTGTAGCAGTAGTTGTTGCGTTAAAAGTGGTGTTGTCAAATGCTCCCTTGGTATGCAGGAAGACACCCAACTCAGTCTCTTTATGACTCAAGGACTTTTCCGGTTATGTACAACCTGGAAGAGTGCTGTTTCTGTAGACATACTTGCCCTGTAGGCAAACTGGTTCTGGTGAAGTGGTTTTTCAACCAAGACACCATCCCTGATATGGCTGTCAAGTAGTTTCTCAAGTGTCTTGAGTATAAATGACATGAGACTGATGGGTCTCAGGGACTTCGCCTGGGACAGCTGTTTCCCAGGTTTAGGTATAAATACCACCCTGATGTGCCTCCAGCTCATAGGAATGTAACCTAAGGCCAGACTGGCTCTTAGTAACATTAAAAGTTTTCCCGCAAGCAGTTCAAAACCCTGCTGTAACATGATGGGCGTTATTCCATCAATGCCTGGGGATTTGTAAAGTTGAAATGAGAAAACAGCCCATTTCAATTTATCATAACTTATGACCCTTCTGGAAACCGCTCAGTCTTCCCTGGTCCCCTTCCATTTCGGAGACTCCAGTGCAAGACTGTCCCAGCCTCCAGAAGGTTTCAAAATTATTTTTGAACCAGGGAAGTGGACCCGGAGCAACTCCTCCAGGGTCTCCTGCTCTGTTTTGGTATATTCTCCATTTTCAAGCCGGAGAGAACTAACTGCACTCTGCCCATCCTTTGAAAGAATCCTCTGGAGTCTGGCACATTCTGGAGCCTTCTCAATCTCCTCATAGTGTCTCCTCCAGGATTGTGCCTTGGCCTGTCTGAGTGCCTTATTATAATCATTTAGGGTTCTTTTATAGTCAGTCCAATTGCCTGACTTCTTTGCCACATTAAATAACCTGTGAACTTTCCTCTTTCTCTCCACAAGGTCTTGATTCCATCAGCATGTATTCCTGTTGTTCCACCTCACAGTAGAAGGACAATTTTCGTTATATGCAAAAGCAATAGCATGCTGAAACTGCCTTGAAGCAGTTTCTAGATCTATAAGGTCAGTAATCCTATCTTTCAAATCACACAGACAACCAGACAGGTCAGTTCTAAAGGACTCCCAGTCAGTCCTGCATGGATTGCGATAGAATTCAATTAGACAGTCAATACCTGTAACAGCAAATCAGATGTATCTGTGGTTCAAACAACTTACCTCCCCAATTTACGTGCCAATCTTTAATAAAATTGCCAGCATAAAAAGTAGCAATTGTGATATCAATATGTGTGTGTCTAAACTGAATACAATAGCCAACAATGATAATTACAACTCCATCAGAAATCTCTCATAATACGAATAATTCTCAGGTAAGTCAGCAATCTCACAAACCAAACAATATATGTAATGCCTAAAGCATGTCTTCAGAAACATGCCTACACCCTCACCTTGATTTAAACATACACCTTTCAGCTTTTATAACAAATTGCTAGGTGTTGTATCATTCTTGTAGCAATTCAGCAGTGCTGCCAATATAAATGCAAACATGGCACAAATAGTACACACAGTGTATGGTTCTTCTACCTGTGTTGAGGCCAAGAATACAAGCAAAACATAAGGTCTAACCAAGTCTATTGTGAACTACTATGGGCATATTTAGGTTGGGTCATTTTGTATTCATTTGCTTATGTCATGAGGGAGCTTGATAAGTCAGTAAAGTGACTGGCTGCAGGCTGCTCAATTCACACTCTTAAGGATTTATGGAACTTCTGTGCCCATGAAATGCAATCAAGCTTAGTGTTAAACATAGGGAGAACTAGCTTTGGACTTAATTTCATCTGATATTATTATGTCACTGTATGAAAAGAGAACAGACTACCTGACAGTGGTCTAAACCAGTTGTTCCTAGCCTGTGAGTTACAGGACCCAAGGGGGTCATGAGGTTATTCCAAGGGGTCTTCAAATATAACTGATCCTATAGCATGTATCCTGCATATACTACTATTTTTGAAATGGTAGTATTTGCTACTGTGATAAATACATTGAGAATTAGTTTAAAAAAGTTACTGAATGCATAAGGTTTTGTTTTGGTCATAATTTTTGCCAAACAGAGCCTACAAGTAAACACATTGTCCTACACAATTTTTTTAAGTTGAGAAGGGGTCCATGTGCTTGAAAAGCTTGAGAAGCAATGGTCTGAACTTCATCCAATTTCTAAAACAATTTCTGCATGTAACCAGTCTTAAACTTTTTTTCCAGGCATGAAATATAAAAAAAAAAAATGGCAGGGCAAATGAACATTATGGAAAATGGAAACATTGTTGACCTTACAACAGATGATTGTAATGAAGCCATTCTTCCTAAAATACCTGTGAATTCAGGTGACAGTGATGTTAAGCCGCCAGTAATTAGTCTTATG
The DNA here is from genome assembly GCA_013340265.1 of Coptotermes formosanus. Lineage (NCBI taxonomy): Eukaryota > Metazoa > Arthropoda > Insecta > Blattodea > Rhinotermitidae > Coptotermes > Coptotermes formosanus. The sequence continues at coordinate 484,975 of BLKM01004955.1, forward strand.
GATATAAGTGACACTGAAGATGATGTTGAATTCTTAGGAACAGGTGTCAGATATGTACCAGTTATTACGATTTCAGATTCAGGTGTATTTGAAGATGATAACATTAATAGTTCTAATACAGGTTCATACACGTTAAAAGCAAATAGTACCATTACTGTCAAAAATCTGTCAGAGAAATCTGAAGGTTGTAATATCCTGGGAGGAAGATCTCATTTCACTGAGAAAACAGAGTTGCAACAAATGAGAAATGCGAGGACTTCCAAAAGAGCCAAGAAAGCTGTTACAGAGACAGTGATGGGTAGTGCATGCAGAAATAAAAGACACTACAGGGGAAGCTCAGAGCACAGTAGGCAGGTACAAAATATTAAAAAAGAAGTTCTGACTGAAGATGGTTCTCCTCAAAATAAAATTTGTAAATGGAGCATAAGAAATGGATATGATGAGAATGGTGCAAAAGTACATAGAAAAAAGCCAAAGATTAAAGTTAGGATTATTTTGAAGAAGCCTGGATCAGGGATTAACGCACAACAAATTCAAGATACTCCAGTTACAGATGAAATAAAAACAGAAGACTCCAGAAGTCCCAAACCATATTCCATGACTTCAGAATGTGCTACAAGGAAAGGCATACAGGATATAAGCTCTAAAACTGTTAATCAAGGAATTCTGATGCCGAGTCTGCTAAAAGGCAGTGAAAATACAGTAAACAAGGAATATTTGGATTTGAAAAAGGAATCCTGTTCCAGTGAAATTCCATATAAAGTTAATGTGTGTAAAAAAGACACAATAAGCAAGTCTGTTGCAGAAGGAGGAATTGGTAAAAATGTAAGTGATGCCAACAAGAGACTGAGCAAGATAGAGGACTCACATCCTTGGCATCAAACAGAAAGTAATGCTGGGCATGAAGATAAGAAGAAAATAAGAGAAATACGTGAAAAAACCAGCAGTGGTCATCCAGAAGAAAGTAGCACTCTGTGTTCCCAGTTGGCTGTCCATAGTGCCGTGCTTCCCCTACATAATGCACAAGATGAGAGAGATGGATCACATAACAAAGACATTGAAGCTACAATATTAGATGAACAAAATGAAGATTCCATCCTAGAAGTTCAATTATTAGCAGCCAGAATGACAATTAAAGACTGTGAAAGTCGGGCGGTGTATGCTGTTCCGTTGCTGCGACTTCCAGTTCAGAAACAGGCTGTATATTTTTCACCTGCTTACATAGAAGCATTTCTGAAAAAAATTAGGCATGTTTTCAGTGTTGAAAAATTTCTTCATGCCATACCCGATCCATTCAATTACTTCAGGAATGAAACAATTAAAGAAAATCGATACAGTGATGAATGTCTTGCAGTGATGTACCTTAAATCCAAATACAGAAGAATCCCGTTTCCGGATATTGCATTTATATTTGAGAAAAACAGGTGCAGCCTGACACTAACATGTGAGGAACTTGATATGTGGAGATCATCTTTGAAAAGAACAATTAGAAAAATTGGTTTAGGTTGTGGGTGTCCGAAACCCCATGAACTCAGTATGCGATTCATACATGAGGTAAGTGGTTATCAATTACATTGTTGGAAGTTGTAAGAATCGATATATTTAACGTATCTTTTGTCAAAAAATCACAAATTAAGTATAATTGGCTTATACCAGCAAAGATCTGTACATGTTTGATGTACTCTTGATACTGTGGCAGAGCACAGGAGAAAGTGTGCTGGCTGGGGCTATTCAGTATCTTCAATATTTGCTGTTCAAAAATAAGGTGGAATGATCACACACATATGAACAGAAATATACTGGTATATTTACTTCCAAAGGGCCGGGATAGCATAGTCAGTGTAGTGACTCATTATGGGCTGGAGAGTCCGGGGATCGAATCCCAGTAGGGGCTAGATTTTCCGCACTCATCCAGACCAGCCCTGGGGCCCACCCAGCCTCCTGTACGCTGGGTACCGGAAGTAAAGCAGCCAGGGCCTGGAGCTAGCCACCCCACCCCCTTCTTGCGCTGCGGCTAACGAAAGGATACAGCCATACTTCTCCTCCCCCTTGGGCCTTAGGCCTGTATAGGGATTTCTTTACACCCCCCCCTTTTCTTTTTATAAACTTTCAGAAGGTCCCATGTTTGGTCCTAATTGCTGCCACTGCAGATAAATTTAAATATGATGTAAGAAATGTGTCACTATAAGGAAACACAGTCTCCTGAGAACCGCAGTATGGCCAATGCAAGGAAAATCATGTGTCTCAAATATGTCTCGCATTGTCCAACATAATGTTTGTATAAGGAATACTTTTTATGGCAGTAGAATATTTGTCTTACCATATTTTAATATTTCATTTGTCTGTTTCTTTCCATTATATTATTAAAATTTTTTTATTTTTGTGTGAATCTATTTCTACTTCAAGTGAGCAATGTGCAGTACTTACCAGAGAATTTTATAATAAATAGTGTTCCAAACTAGTGACCTAACATAGTTTCTGAACCAGAGGTTCCCCAAACTCCTAGGATTTTGTCATTCTTGAAGACGAGATTTCGGCAGGTGTACTTTGCTCCCTTTAGTCTAGGGAGCTTAGGTTTTCAAGATATGTCCCTTTATATTACAGTAGTGTGTTAACAGGGGGAAAAAATCAGTTTTGTGATCTGAAAAGATGTTAGTAATGATGAAATAGGAACAAATTGTATATGAACGGGAATTTCTGAGGCATGTCATGCTGCTGCAGTGAGTTGTTTATGGATTATTAACCTCGGCAAATAAATCTGACAACATAACTCATTCACACCTAACAAAACTGTAAAATTTAGAGTTTTGTTCATATGCGCATTTGCCATTAATGCATGTCTGCTCCACTGAACCGTGACTTTGTGTTTCATGTATGTATATATATCTTTGTCTTATAGGTAACATTTATTGAAAATAAAAGCATAATTGAAAGCCATCTTCAATCAAAAAAAAGGAAGAAAGCAACTCAATTTGAAATAGTAAGTGTCAAATGATGTTATTCCAGAGTACCACAAATTTAAAATATTTTGAACAATGTGTCTGTATGCATTATTGAGCAGTTATGTTGGTGTCTGGCCATGGGCTATTTTTTATTAATAATGCATAAAATTACAAGTAACTATATATAATTTATTCCAGTTTTTCTGTTTTTGCCTTGAATAGGGTTAAGCCATAAAGTATTTTGTTTTGATCAGATCTCATACATATTTTGGAATATTCATATATATATTTTAAATGCACCTAACGGTCGCAGACATTGATGTGAAAATCGATGTATATTGACTTGTGTGTTAGCAGTGAAGGTAATTTCAAAAGTGTGTGGAATAGTTGCCATATTTTTAAGGTCCAAAATGGATCCACGTTGTATTGAATTGTCTTCTTTAGTAGAATGCATGATAGTGGTTTCTTTTTTGAATGACATGGTAGTACATGAATAAAATGTTTATCAGTCTCTTAGAATTAGGGTTTATTTATATTCCATAAAGCCCTTATAGTACAAGGATGTAGATGTGTCATGGTATGAATATAAAATAATACAACACAAGCATGAAGTATATGATTTGTACAGCTATTTATAATCATCTTGTAGGAATATCATAGAGACCAAAAATGTAGTAAGATATTTGTGTCAAAAAAGTGCATAATAATATGCCCACTTCTTATGAGCTTTCAGTTGAAAAACAGTTCTTCTGCAGAGTAGAAAGAGTGATCTAAGGGATACAGTTTCAAAGCTGAATTAGGTGTCTTGGTTTTAATATTAGATGGAAGATCATTGTGTAATTTGGTTTTTGCACAGAACATGGTAATTTATATTGACTCAATTAGGAAATACTAATGTATAGAAAGGAATTGCAATCATTTTTATGTGTTCTGCCCCTTCTTGTTTTATGTGTATTTAAGGTCCCATTTAAGTTCTTAAACATTATTTGGTGTGGCACTGCATATAGCCTTTGATGCGATGTGCTTTTAACCCCACACACCAGCAGTATTGTTTGTTTACAGTGTGGTATATGGAACATTTTGAATTGCATCTGTGCCTTTTTCAGAGAAGACTATCTGCTTTTCACTAGAGAACACCTATTATGATTTTACTTCTGTGAGGAAATGTAGTCAGCATTGTTTTTAAATATTTACATTTCTGTTTGTAAGGCAAAACTAGGAGGGGAGCTGCAACAGTGTGGACACTGTGGTGTTTCTGATCTGTTGATTGAGGATATGGCACCCTGTAGCGTGTCCCACATGTTCTGTAAAATTTGCATCCAGAAGTAAGTAATATTGCATTTCTGCAGTCTTGCATAATTATTCATTTTAAGTGGTGGTACTAAAGCATGTGTGTGTTTTATATTCAGTGCTGTGGACAGCAGACTCCTTAGATGCGAAAATCCATTCTCATGTCTTAACAAAGGATGCAAATGGCTGTTTAGCATGGATGAATTGAAGGTATGACATGACAATAAATTCACTATTTATTGTATTTGTGTTGGTTAGAAAATAAGTTTACAGTACATACAGTTTTTCATTTTCAGCTCTACTATGAGCTGTTCAGATTTAATTACACTCTTATTCCACTGCTTCCCTTCCACAAGTGAGGCATTTACCTATCATGGGATTTGTTCCACCCATTGACAGGCATCCCTGTCCTGTGTTATCAGCCATCATGTCACAAGTGTTTACATCTTGTGATTGGCTTCAAGTATGTGGCCACCAAAATAATACTTCAGTATTGGAAACAGACAATAATGGCATGGCAGCGATTTCTCTTGATATAATCACAGTCAGTGTACATTCTTTAGTTATGAAATTATAAATTACGTGAACTTATTACGTGGCCAACGCTCATCTGTTCTCTGGGATGTAACAGATTTTATTGTAACATGAATATCAGATTTGGAATAGTTTATTCAGAATTTATTTTATTTTATCACTTTTGTAGTATATTGGCCCCTAAAACAGCTCATGTTCCAAACTTGACATTCTTAATGCTGTAGTTTTGGGAAGGAACTTTTCAAGTGTCAGGCAATTACAAGTACGTTTTTATCTTTTTATAAACCTTCTTTTAATTTAGGAAAAATGAAGTCACTAATATCTTTTTAGTTAGCATGAACATAAAGCTTGAAGTTCTACTTTTTTATTGTCAGTTTTATAAAGTGTGGCCCTAGAGGGGTTTATCTTTGAATTGCATGTCACAGAGTGGGTGGGTGGTTGACAGAGAGAGGGAGAGTGATGGAAGAAATCAGAGAGAATAATGTAGTTTCTATGAGGTAACACTTAAGTTATACCCTGATTGTGGTCTTTCCTTAATAAATTAGTTTTAATAGAGATTTAAGTAACAAATAGAATTATTAATCTATGGAAAGCATCTGCATGCTTTGTGTTCGGTGTGAATCCACTGGCAGATTAGCAACAGTTACAGCAGTTCCCCTTAGTGTGTCTTTTCACCATGGTAATTTTATGTCTGTACAGAAAGCAGTGAAACCTGTCACTTTCTCCAGTCTTCTCCATATACGCCATCTGAAGGAAATGGAGGCTGCTGGTGTAAAAGTTCTGGAAACATGTCCTTACTGTGGCTTTGCAGACATCCCATCTAAAGATGATGAGGTTTTCTGCTGTTTGAATCCAGACTGTATGAGGGAGACATGCAGGTGACTTACATTTTTCACTTGCTATAGCAGTACAATGTTGAACCCAGTGGCCACGCGGTCTAAGGCTTGCATCTACAGCTGCTGACTTACTGGGATTGCATGTTTGAATCCTGCTGAGAGCATGGATGTCTGTCTCTTGTGAGTATTATGTGTTGTCAGGTAGAGGTCTCTGTGTAGGGCCAATCCCTCATCTGGAGGAGTCCTACTGAGTGTGGTGTGTCTAACAGAGGTGTGATTAAGGAACCTCGTAGAGGAGGCCTAGGCCCACCAGGGCTGTTGAGCCATGAGAAAAAAGAACAGTACCATAAAATGTGGAAGTATTCTCTCTGAAAACTTTAGATGGAGCTGGTCATCAGTCACATGACTGTTCAGTACTACATACTTAAAGGACTGGTAGAATGACAGCTGTTTTGGATGTGATGGTGGTAGACAGAGAACTCTTTTTCATCTCCGCTGTTACATTAAATCATGCTGTTTGTTTTGTAAGCTGGCATGTTATTTTTCTCCTGATGATGCTGGAAAAGCTTAAGAAGTAAGCAGTATTTTAGAACTGTGATGGCAACAGCCTTGAATGTCCTGAGTTTGTACCTGAACCATTTAAACTCATTATAAATAGGCCGCCGGGTACTGCCACTGAATTTTGACTGTGAAGCAGACAGTTGCTTTAAATTAAGAGGTACGTGGAAGGTACCAACACCAGTTAGTATTCCTCTGTCTTCTGAGTGGCTGGTCTCACCACAAATATATGACACAGAATGTGGTGTTGCCTATAACAGACCATTACTTTAAATAAACACATTCAACAGAGAGGCTTCTAATCACCACTTGGCATGCATTAGAAACAGAACTTGTGGTAGATCTTATAAGAACAAATGGGTATGCAGTTGATTAATACCAAAGATATTATTGCTGAAGTTGAAGTCTAACTGGCCCTGTGGAGTTTATTATTGAATAATACACCAAAAACATGTGCAGGCAAAATGATTGTAAAATGTAATCCACTTATCAAAGAAAGAAGACTGAGAAAAAGCAACAGTTATGGGTTAACTTTATGCATTTTTGCATTAGACTATTTTAGAATCAGTGCTAGATCTTATTTACCTCTCATGGTACTTGACCTTCATCACTTACAAGTAATTTGCATACTGATCACAAATGTTATTTGCAGTTCTCCCCCAATGTAGTGGGTTAGTTGATACATCATACAAACCACTTAAATTTTGATAAACTAAGGGTTATATTAGCACACTCAGGTGCTTTAATTGAATGTCTACTTATATGCATGTAGTCCTATAATTTGAGGTGAGCAGAAGGTAAGTTCAATCATCACTAACAATATGAGACTTTGGTGACCTTCACATATGTAAGATGACTGTTGAATATGCAAGTCAAGAACTGTACATTAGTTTAATTATCTTGAAAACATAAGAGTTGTAGAAGAGAATCTATTGAATGTAAAGTGAGTGGTCGATGTGTTTCTGTAGATTTTATTCAGAGTAGTGTTTTGCTGGTGAGGCTATGCAGATATGCATGAAGTCTTCATGCAAGGTGGTTATTAAAATTTTCTGATATAATCAAAATTGAAACTAACAGATCTTAGTAGAACTTCACAGTATCAAGTGTTGTGACTAAACTGGAAAGAAAAATAATCTACTATAATATTTGTATAGTAACATTTAATAATGATGAAAGGTAATAGTATTTCAGTGCTTAAGTACCATGCGCTGAAATTATATAAGAGGCCTGCAGATAAATCTGTAGTGTTCTGTAGACCTCAGGACTAGTTGGAAGTGGGTAGCCAGCCTAATTGAGGCCAAGGTCCCATTTGATAGGATGCTGGATGGATTTCATATGTGATTTAGACATCAAGGTCAAAGGAAAGCCCCCTGTTCCTGAAGCCTGGTAATAATTGTGACTGGCCATTTGTCCTGCAGCTTTTCATTTCACTGGCTGAAATACGTTGGAGACTGTAAAAGCAGAGAAACGAGAATGTTTTGAAGTTAACAGATACAACCACAGTAATGTCATAGACAACAGATTTGAGATTAAAGGGTTAAAAAAATTAAAAACTGAAATAGAAATAGGCAGGGGCCAACTTTAGAAAGAGTGACAAAACCAGTGGTGCCCCTGCACCCTCATAAACTAGTTTTACCAGCATCAGTAATTTTATGTTCAGCCATTACTCATGTCAGTCGTTACTTGTTGTTGTTATTGTTTCTTCTTCTTTTCCTTCTTTACATTGTCTTGTGAAGCTTTATGGAACCATCTGTTCTTTCCTGAACTTGGATTTTAACGCAGCAATAGAATGGATGATTGTGAGACATGACTTTTGCTGATTAGGAATATAGCAACCATGATAAAAGACCATATGTCAGGAATTTGGGCGGGCTCAGAAAACTCAAGACCCCCTCCCAAGTAAAAATAGTCATTATCCTTCCAAATTCAAAGCAGTCAAGGTTTTTGGTTACCAAATGTAGTCAGGAATTGCATGAAATATTTAAGAATTACATATGATAATTGAACCTACCTTATCAAAAGTAACATTTACAAAAGGAGCTGTAACTTATGGTTCACATGGATTCACTGCACCACACATCGTCTTGTGTGCTTGCCTTGAGCTGTTTTCCCAGGGCTGTGTCACAGAGGTTTGCAGCATGAGTCAAGATATGACACTTGGGTGTAAGGAGATAAATTGTATCTCTTTAAAGTCATAGTAACAGACATGAAGGTGTCATAACTTCTGGAAAAAAGACAATGTAGTGGTAAGTGTGATTGGAGCTATATCTGTGCAGGTGGTAAGATTCACTTGGTATATACCATAGTGGAACACTAATGCAATATACTTATTAAAAAAAACAGCAAGTACACATGAAGTACATGAGTTATGGTACAGTATAAAAACATCACAAACTGACTGTGCAGTCTATATAATCTGCAGATTCTATCCAGGGAGGTGGTGTATAGAGAAAACAAGTATTCAGTTTTCACCGTAATTTACACTATAAACATCTGGCTGATAATAATGGATTTAAGTATGTTTCAAGAAGTGTAGTCATTAACATAGTGAAGACATGCATATGCTAATTTTTCAGGCAATGCAAGGGACCAAGCCATACTCCATATCAGTGTGTTATGGCATTAAGGCCACAAGTGGAAATTCCACGTCTGGTGACTAACAGGTACTATTTAATATCAGTAAGGACATTAGGAAATGTCACTTGAGAAACCAGCCTCAGTCTTCTTCCTGCCATACAGCCACATGACGGTCAGCCATGTTAGCAGGACGCTATCCAAGTGCTTCAAAAGTTCTCCTTAGGATAACAGTAAAATGGATCTTAAAGAACAAAATATGAGAGTGTGGACTGGATTCATCTGGCTCAGGACAGGGCTTGGTGGTAGGCTTCTTGGGCAGGGTAATGGATGTCTGGGTTGAGTAAAAAGGATTTCTTGACAACCTGAGCAACTCTTAGCTTCTCAAGGAGTGTGTTACATGAAGTTACTTATATTAGAAAGAAATATTTGAAAATTCTTGTAGCACTTCTTCTATGCGCATGCACGCGCGCACACACACACACACACACAGCTTGCCAGTCAGGTGCTTCTTAAGGGGTCCAAAGAGATGGAGGTCACTGGGCATGAAATCAAGGCTGCAGGGCAGCAGGTTGTCCGAAACTTCCAGCTATAGCACGGTAACCAGTCATGAGTTCTGTCAACAGTGGGGCCCAATGATTTCCATCTCTTTTGACATATGTCTTGAAACTCCTTTCAGTGTGTATGTGTGTACCTATGAACAAATTTGCAAAATTTTATATAATTAATAGAATAATTTTGTATGTTTTAACGTTTCTAGATGTGATCAGTATCAAAACCAGTTCCAAGGTACAGAAACACCACAAAATATTGGCACTGTAGAAGAGAAATCATTGGTATTGCAACAACCACAACCACTGATGCAGTGTCCACAGCAGCCATTAATGCATCATCCTCTGGAGCCACAAATTCATCATCAGTGGCCACTAATGGCTCCTCAGGATGATCCATTAATGTGTTATCCTCAGCAACCACTGGTTCATCATCTGCAGTCTCCAGCAGTGCAGCAATCATGGTCACCATTCATACCTGAACAGCAGATGATGCAGCACTATCAGCCTCCACAGTGGAGATATTAGATACCAAACCTGTTCAAGATTGGGTCTGTCTGGCAGGTAGGTTTTTGCACATTGTTCTAATGTGGTGATGCAGAAGCAAGGTCTGAAATGTTGTCTGTGAAAGTGAAGCAGTTTGCCCTGCAACTATACTAGGCGTGTTTTTAAAGTAATGAAAGTGATTTACATATGTATTTTGTAGAAGATGATGATGAGCATATCAGGTCATGTTTTAAATATTTGTCCTCATCTGAAAATAAACATGAAACTTGCGCACTTCATAGCTGCTACAAAAGATTGACTGTTCAGTTTTAAGTACTGCTTTTGCAAGTTGGTATACAGTCCTGCAGTTCAAAATCCCATTCACACAAATGATTTTTACTACTGTACAGACACACCTGGGATACTGGAAGTGATACTTCACTGCACATCAGAATACAATCTTTTCTTGCAGAAATAAGTGTTGCTTCAAATACTTAGGAACCAGAATTGAGATTTTATTCAGTGGTTATGAAATTCAGTATTTTCACATAAATTTTGTTTAAGTTTATTGGTTGAGTCATTATAATCCAGGTGGTGCTGCGCCTGCTAACACCAGGTTTTTCATACTGCGCAGCCCGTTCCAGATTAGTTACAAAGGATACTACTATCCTACTCACATGTCTATTAGAATTTACACATTTCATAATACTTCCTCCTGAGCTTCTGGTTGTTTTGTGTGGTGCTGCCACTTATACCTGACTTTGTACAGAAATGTACGTAGCTGTCTTAGGTCAGTTGTTCTGGAGCACCTCGCAAGTTTCTTAAACACTACCTTGTTCACTTGTAGCCACTTCTTATTCAGATACTACTCCCTCCATCTGTTTGTTTCTTTACAGTTTGGAAGTATGTGAATGGCATTCTCCCCACCTCGGCAGAGCGGGCAGATTCCCCTCTCCACGCCCCCCCCCAACCCTTTCAATTTCCAAATCCCCATCCAAAACCACACCAGGCCACTCCTGTCTTCCCTGTTGCACTGTACTACACAGTCCTCCCTGCACCCCCTACCCTTAATTTTGCAATAATCTGTAAATGTTCTACTGTAAGAAAATCTACCTTTAAATTGTTCTGTTTCAAGTGGAGTACAATTTATGAGAGTGGTATGTGGTAAAACAACTTAGTATTTGACTTTCTGATAAAGAATGAAGCATACATCAAAATCATTGTTCGATGCATGTAAAGAACAAAATGTTCACAATAACACGTCATACAGGCAGCCTCTATAACACATATCCAAAACTGCCGCAGTAAATGGCAAATTGCCATTTCTTGCAGTAACAACTGTTGCATTCAAACCCCTCCAGAAAAAGTATGTATTAGGAATGCTGGGATAGTAGGCTGAATGGAAATATCTTTGGAAAACAAGCTTAGATACAATGAAGTATCAGTTAGAAGCTACGTGTTTGGATGAGGAACTGCCATTAGTAATGGATTCACAGTTGCCACCGGCCCCATAAAGTGGTTTGTGACATATAGGGGTAATATAAAATTAATACAGGCAGGTGATGTTAAATTACAGTTCAAGGACCACATGCTACAGTCAGCGTGACAGATCTGGAACTACAAGAACTAGAATTGTTAAGCAGTTCTTAAGTGTTATTATAAGCATTTAATCCACCTTCTTGCCTTTTTAGCTGTTTTAAGTTTTCTTGTAAATTACCATTTTTCTGTTTGATTGCCATGCAAGATGGGGTATTTTATAGCTCATGTGAAAGGGTGAAGACTAAATTCCACATTGCATGCCACCTTTTGATGGTCAGTGCAGCCACTTTTTAGTCATTATTCCAGACATCTGCAGTTCGCACTCACAGACAACTGAGTAATTTGAGTGCACAGTTCTGTCTATGTTGCTATTTTAAGTCAGTGGGTTAAAAATAATATTCAGAAAAATATTTGGTACCACAAACAAAATTTCAGGTTTCATAGAAAACTTGTACCCAGAATTACTTGAGCGCTGCTCTGAGTGTTTGTAAATGATGGAGTTCTCCAGCTTTAAATATTTTGAACTGTGACTTATGGTATGACATACGAAGGCGTGATGTGCTGAGCATCTTGAATGTGCATGGAAGATTAGTTATGTGCCAGTGCCATATCCTGGCATGACAGTGTAATGAAGCCTACAAGAATAAGAGCTGTAAAAAATTGTAATCTACTCACAGACAACATAACTGACTGTCACAGACCGTGGTGTCACCGTCACTATGTTTCTGTGATACTTTGTCTGGTATAATCTTATGTTGTTCCTTGGAAATCACAGAAGACATTTTTATTATTTGTTGAACTGAAATTATCCCTTTATAACATCTCTTCCTTAATGCTGACTTATAATTCCTCCTTTTGGCATTGATGCTCTCATAGATAAACCTTTTCCTATTTTGCTTTCATAGCAAAGTGTTGTTAATGCAGAAAGTAACACAGGCAAAGGTTTATCTGTGAGGGCATCAACATCAAAAGCAGGCATTGTTTAGGATAAATAAATGTTATAAGGGGAAGTATGTGTTACTATGAAATGAACATCATCCAGATCCAAATGGTATGTAAGTACAAGGCAGTGACTTAACCATTCTATTGTACCAGTTGTTGTTTGACCTACCACCAAGAAAGAGGTGTCCAGGTGTAAAACTGAGGTGAGTGTACTTTCAAAACTCGACACAGGTGATACACAACCTCCCTCCCTTGGCACTCTAAATTTTGGCCCACGCTGCATAGTGGCACAGATAAGCAAACTGTTGTGCAGTTACAATGTAGAAGGGTAATATTGCTAACAATTAACATAAAATTGTTATCACACTGTGCATTTCATATATGCAGAAGTACTGAGAACTTCAGGAAGAAGTGGAATTCCTCATGGTAGGTATTTAAAAAATTTACCATGACTTCCGTCAGGTGGTTGGTTAGCATAAAGAAACAGTGGATATACGTCCTAAAAGGTGCTGAAGAGGGTCAGTCATGAGCTTTGTAATGAACTTCCAGAGTTATAAAACTAAACAACCAACATTAAGGGTTATTAGTAATTGGTCGAGATATATTAGCAGGAGACATCAAATTATTTTTCTAACAAAGTGCTCATTCAATTCATGGGAGATGGGTGCACAGGCAGTATTAGTACAAAAATAAAAGAAACTAAAGCTTGTTATTGTAACAAATTAAATCTGGGTTGCAGTATGATGTTTAAAGTGATTGGAAATGGCAATGGATGTTACTGCTTGTAGATGCCATTAAATGTTTAAGTGTCTGCAGTACTACTGTACTTCATGTATAGTCAGCTGCATATGTGTACGTGTTTACGTAAACAGCATGAAGAACTAATGAATTCAGAGTCCAGAATTTCTGAACATCTGCCAGTATTGCTGTATTAGTGTCTCTAAGTAGCACATCTGTGGTTCTGAGAAATATTTCTTCTTTGTAAATGCAAAATGCAAATAATGGACAGGGGAGGTGCTGGTACTACATGGCTTTAGTTTGTCCTCTACATGTTGTCACAGATTACAAGCACTTCGAGAAAACGATTACTATTAGATCCAAATAACAGACTATTTTGTGTACAATTCAGTTAAATAAATGAATGAAATACTCTGCAGACATTTAAGTTCACACTTTCAAGATCTTTTTGTTAATCTTGTCATATTATCGTGACAGAAACTGACATTTGAGAGATGAATTAATAAGTTGTACGATTTAAAACTATCTTGCAGTGCCACAGGAATTTAAGCCCCAGGATATTAAGATAAAACACACTACAGTCTTTGGTGTACTACTTAACAGATACTGTAGGAGCATATTTATACTGTAAGAGCATATTTATTCTTATTAATTCTGCAGTCAGATCCAACACTTTGTTTCAGATATATGTTTTGTGGCTACAAGTTTCAGCTCATAAGAGCCATCATGAGGCCATAACAGATACTATAAGCTGGCAAACTCCATTTTTGTAAGTAGCAGATCTCCCCTTTTTACAATAGCAAATACATTACAAATGTACATAACAATGTTGTGTATATATATGTATACACACAACACACACACACACACACACACACACACACATTGTTGTATACATTTGTAATATATTTACTATTGCAAAAGGGGGAGATCTCCTTTGTACAAAGCATGTGGCATTTTCCAGCTTATAGTTTCTGTTATGGCCTGATGATGGCTGTTATGAGCCAGAACTAGTAGCCAAAAAACATATTTTTAAAACAAAGTCTTGGGTATGACTGTAGAATTAATAAGATTAAATATAATCTTGTAATCTGTATGCCAATGGAGATGTCTTGCATTAAAATTACAGATACTGTAGCCTAAAGTTAACAGTGAATTATTATTTCTGAGTGCTAATGTTGAGTGCTTTATAAATAGATTCTTATTCAATTTGAAAATACACTCTTAGTATAGTAAATCAGCAGTCATTGATCCATAAGAATTTTTTGTTTTCGTTGTATCTTCATTATAAACAATATGCCAATGCTTGTATCTTTTTGCAGTTCCCCAGCATATGGAGTCTTGTTGGACACGCTGCAAGAAAATGGGTTCTGAAAGACTTCTTAAAATGCTTGGAAGTCCTCATTGATACAAGTTTAATTTGTATTTAAGTTTCTTAATGTGATTTTGTCTAGATTATCAAAAGATTTAACAAGTACAGACTTGGAAATAAATAAAGCTGCTTGAGAATGTACAGTTGGATTTGATGTTAGAACCATTAGATTTCAAAACAATCTGTGCAGTCACTGCTAGAGTAGTTTAAGCCAAAAGCATATTGTATTTTTAATTTGTATGTATAGGATAGGCATCATAGTTATAAATGTATTTTTGGGAGCAATGAGTGAATTTACAAGTGCTTGCTGAGTGGGCAGAAAAACTCCAGCCTTTCAGTTAATTAATTCCAGAACCATTTTAAACTCTGAAGGAAGCTGTTATCATCATTATTATTTGGTGCTCAAGAAGAACCAGAATTAATTTTTAGTCCATGTTGTAAAATTTGATGCCATGTCAACAATCATATGGAAAGAATGTTATCAAGGAATCCTTTATGTTCAGTAAGTAATGCCAATTATATTGCTCCCAACTGCAGTATTATAATAAACAAAAGTCATTATTTGTTCCGTATTAGAGCCTTACCATTTTGTGTTCTATTTTACAGAATGATTTTTGTGGTGTGCCAACATGCGAAGTTAGTGACATAATTTGCTTAATTCAGAATGAATCAGTGATTTCATTTGCTCAGTTCCATTAGTGAATTTCCTATTTTTATTCAGTTTCTTTAGAGATGTTGTAAAGTTTCTAGAGCATAATGCTATCTTGTGCCAGGTCCATATGTAAATGCTAATGTTGTTTATGGCTTTGCATGAGAAGTATCTGTATGTTTCCACTGATTTTGTTGTGTATGTATTTGCATAGACATTGACATGCAAACACAAACACAGTGTATCTTGAGTACAGTGTCAGTAATGTAAAGCTGTTTTTGTTAAGTTTCATTAGAGATCTAATGATGTTCCAGAAGTCGTGAGTTATGTTACGTGAAGTATGCATACATGTGAGCTCTGATATTCTTATCGTGATGCTGATGAAGATCCAAGTCTTCTGGGATATGAAATCATGTCAGTCTGTAAATAGTTACGACTGTGTTGGAGGAGGTTGCAGCCTTCATCCTCAAGTCAAAGTACTCCAAGACAACTTCTTGGAGGCAGCAAGCTCCTGCAAAATGTCCATAATTACTTATCAGTTGACAAGGTGGCACATTTCAGACAACTTGCAGTACCATCTATATGTGTAAACTCTGTGCTTGTTTCAGTGGGTTAAAAATCTTTCCACCGAGTCCATGTGAAACTGTGCATGAAATCTGTGGAAAGAGTAGGCGTGGGGTATAATTAAGAGCAGTATATGAAAATTATTGCAGAATGTTGCAATTTATGTTCGGTAGAGAATAGTTCATGTGTTTTATCTAGTGGGGTATGCTTATAGTGTTCAACAAATAATGCTGATGTCATTGCTGACTAATATTTAGTAATAAAATGAGAATACAGTCTGACAAATTGGTCTAATCTTGTATACATAGATACTGAAGTTATGCACATACTACCAAAATTACTATACAGTGATCCATGCACTACATCATACAGCAGAGTTGGCTTGTAAATCTTGAATGAAAAACATAGCAATGCCTAGTTATACCAAACAAGCATAAAGAATTGTGGCTGTAGTTTTTGAGAAATATGAAAGCAAAATATATTGTATTTAAGGCACATCTGCATAAATTGTAACATTCTATGCTGATTCATGAAGTTCAGGCTATACTAAATAGATGGTGGCATTACAGTGGTTTCATTCCAGGGAATATTAGATGCTGTTGGTGGAGTAAGTGAATGTTTTTACAGTACTGAAGTTATACATGCTTTTACGTATTATATATAAAAGCCATGAAGTGTTTATTTAGGTTATTTGCATTCTCGAAAGACTTAGACTTATGTGAAAATGTTGAAATAACACTCTATATTGAATTTCTAGCAGCCATGTTGTCACTGTGTAAAACACTCAACTGCTGTACAACATATGATCAACAGAAGTTCTGAAGCATACTACTGCATTATTTTGGATCAAACCATTTCTCAGATAACAGGTCTAACATAGGTTGAAAAGTACTGCCATCTTCACTTCAAATCAGGAGGTGTATATCATGAAGTTACCCTACATCTTGTGTTATATTCAATACAACTGATGTTCCTGGCTGTGATTATAAAAGGAAGGCCACATACAGTGTTTGATGATTTGAATTTTATGTATCACTACATCACAGCTACTTGTCTTTGTGCTGGTAGCCAGAGTTTCATGTAAATAACCCTGTTAAAGAGTTATATCAATAACACTTGTGTTTGTTTAATTGCAATGGTTCATAAATACAAGGTGTACAGTTACAGAGTGTACAGCATCCCTTAACTTTTTGGACCAATTACACTTTCAGAACTACTACTTCATTATATTGCTTCCTTGCAGGGCACATAGTGTCTTTTATCTCACCCCTCAGAATCTTAATACTGGACCGGGCTTTCCTACCAGTTTTATTTAATTTTCTTTGAAGTTTTCACAACATCTCCATGGTTCTTATACATGTCGAAGTGTAAAAGTAAAAATGATAAAATATGTTATCAGACCTAAAAATGCTTCTTTCAAAATCTGCATACTGCTTGACATTTGAAAATAATACATTAAAGGTGTACAAATAGACTTGACAGTGTGTGGCAAATGTTGTGAATGCCTTGAGAACAAAACAGATTTGAAGATAAAACTAAACACTCTATAACTGCATGTCTAGAGAAATTCTACATTTAAATATTACACTTGCCTTAGGACAGAAACTGATTTTATGCTATGACCACAGAAAAAAATCCCATGGACAATGCAGATGACGGCAATCCAGGCTTCCCACTTTCTGCCTACTCCAGCCCCTTTGGACTGGTTTATCCAGCCCAAAGCACATGTTGTTAATGCAGGTTATCACTGCCAGGCATTTGTGTGAAAATAATGGCTAGTTGACTGGAGGAGAAAAGAGAGAAGTACTGTATATTTGGAAGGGAGGCATAACTTTGAAGCAGATGCAGAGAAAGTCCACAGAACTTCCTTCTTATTATTGCAAGAATAGCAATATTACAACTGTGTTGTCACACAAGCTTGTAACATCAAATGGTTGTAAACTATGCCACACCATGTCCACTTGTAGTTGCAAATCTGATATGTGTTTGCGCCCCATATTCTCCCACACACTTTTACCCAGCTTCTACATTTGCAAAGTCAGGACCTGCACTGTACCAGATTCTGTGGCAACTTCTTCCCACTTTGGCAGTAACACGTTCCATGTAAATCTGATGGGTCTTCTCGCTACAAAGAGAATGTCTTGCTTGAACCTTCGGTTTAATATTTCTTTATTACCGTTCACCATTACTGCCTTCAAAAGCATGACTCACTAACTGCAGAACATACCATTTTCCACAGCATTCATTTCTTATCTGCCAGCGCGATATTTCAGGCTTCCGCCGCAATGTAGTTTTTGGCGTTCGCGGTTCTTGTAGGATGTCATGCGTCACAGGATAGAAGCTGGTCACTCACGTTTCGGGACAGCCTCTAGGCCCGATCTTCAAGAGTCGAGTAATCCTGCCCCAAAACATAGGTAACCAGCCGGTAATCTACGCCGCGTAACATTCCATGAGCGCGAAAGCCTCACCTGTCGACAAATCTGTCGGCTGTAACCATCCACGCGTTCTACCACGTTATTCTGTACTTCCCACCACACGCGTAAAGTTAGCACCACGATCTCGTGCGCACAGACTACTACCCTGTGCTACTGCCTCTTGCGTCGTCACAAGGAACGTGATTGTGGACCGCTATTATCTCGCACAGGAGCGCTGGCGATTAGCGACGTCGCGCAGTAAACAGTACACACGTTAATGCCAGCGACATACTGGGACATGGCGCAGATGTACATTATGCGGCGTGAATGGTGACTGATCGCTATGCTTCGAGACAACGTAAAGTACTGCGCGTTCGTACCTGTACGGCCACTTCTTAATACACTAATGCGTGTCCATGCATACGTTATACATTCTACGGATCCAGAATCTCGAGTAACAGTAGGGTTTTGAATAAATCGTAAGAAACACTAAAATATATAATACAAACATATTAAAATTATTTCTCATATAATATTCAAATGTTACACCAAACTCATATGCGGCTAATAATGACATCATGTTCTGTCCTCCCTCTTGCTCGCTCGTACGCTCTTCTGTTGTGTTTGAAACTGTATAGAGCAGTGGTTCCCAAAGTGTGCTCCGCAGATCCTCGGGATCCGCGACCAGTTCTCAGGGGATCCGTGTATACAGATCTATCGCGGCTAATTTGAAGTTTATTTACGTTTTTAGTGAAAGGAATAATGTTTTGTTAAAAATAATTGCGGAACTTCTTTAATTGGCGATATGTTTATTTCGTATGATTTTTATAATATCTAATTAAGAAACCCCCTGTACCCTCGAAGCGAGCAACAAACAATTTATTCATTCGTTCATTCTTTATTCACATTCAAATGATCCACAGAGGGTTCCATATGTGTCCATGGGATATAGAAATTGTCAAAATAGATTATTTACAAATTATCAAAATAGATTATTTACAAATATAGTTGTGATAAAAATGCAACAATAAAAAACATAAAATACACAAGCAACTAAAAGTATTATATAATACACATGCGACTACAGAAATATATCGTGAACATATAAAACGAAAAAATGAATATATTCTAAAATTGAAAGATGAATTAATGTAAATAAGACTAGATTATATTATAAAGTAATGGCAACAATTCCATAAAAACTGGAATTGATACATATTAAAACATTAAAAATACATTGAAATAATTTATAGAGTAAAATTATATAGGAACAACCAAGATCTTAAATACTATTTCGATTAAAGTATTCTTCCAATGCATAAAAAGAATTCGAACAAAGAAAATTCTTTAGAACCAATTTAAATTGTTTACTATTGTGAGACAAATCTTTCACATAACCAAGAAGACTGTTGAAAACATCAATGCCCATACAGTATGTACCTTTTTGATAAAGTGATAAATTGCGTCTAGTAATATGCGGATAGAGCTCTGTCTGGTATCTCTACCATGGATGTCCGAATTTATGTTGAAAAGATCCTTAGTCATGATCACAAAACATGAAAACGAGAAAATGTATTGAGTCTGAAAAGGAAGAATATTTAGTGATTTCAATATATTTGTGCATGAATCTCAATTTCTGGTACTTGTAATAATGGTAACTGCTTTTTACTGTAACCTAAATATGTTAAGGCCGTCATCTGTGCCCTGGCGCGTTGCAAATCGTCCTGTTTTTTTCCTGAGGAAGAATGAGATAATGCATTTTTTATTTTAAACCGTGCAAAGTTCACCCAACGTGAACATCAGACACTCGAACAGACACATTTAAACTCAGCTTGGCCACAAAAATTCCCAAATGTAAATGCAGTAAAAAGGAAAATTCGCTATTTGTGAGTTTTCACATTTGCTGATAATTGTTGACTTTTCTAACGGCATTAAAAATTTTGGTGATATGGATTGGTTTAGGCAGGCTACAGTTAAAGTGAAGCGTTGGACCGCGACGATAAGACAGCACTAGAGAATTATCAGGCAATGCCCACATCCATAAGTGTCTCGTGTCCTCGTCTCGTGTTTTTGTACTAAATGGGACAGCTCCTTGTTGGCAGCCTCCAGCAACGCAACACCTTTACGTCTTAAACACTTTGATTAACTCACAACACAGCACGTTAAGCGTAAAAATCAAATGGGGAGAACGTTGTGCAGGAGTAATGTTAAATGCGATCAGTTCGTTCCTCACAGAGAACACCGTCTGCTTCCGTTAGAAAGAGCAGCCGGGCGCTGTTTACCCTAAGAGTAGCGTTGACGTCACTTAGGAACACCAATCAGACGTTGTTTACTCTAACATCAGTGTTGATAACGTAAGTAATTCTTGGAAAATACGCGGATTGAAGTGGGTGTAATAAACTTAACTTCAAAAGGAACACCACATTATACTCGTATGTTAGACTAAACTCGGTGATTTATCACAGGTATAATAATACTCTAGAGACGGTGAAATTCGGTGTTGGAGCTCTACACGTTATGCCGTTGACCAGTAATGAGTTCCATGAAGAACCATGCGATAAGATCCATATTGTGCTCAAGGGAGTAAATGGCTTCGTACCGATAATTTGTCATTCGCCGCGCTAGACATAGTCGTATTGTTATGCCCGCAACATATGCGTTAGATTTTTCTTTCGCTACCTACGCTGGTGTGGTACGGCATTCTCATAGTTTCTGTAACACCTTCGCATAATTTTGATTAGGTTTTGAAGTCACTCGTCGAGCCAAAAGTCTTTACTCTTCCGTAAAGTTTCTGCGAGGCGGCGAGGATTGCTGCTGGTGCCTGACCTTTTACTGTGGAATCCTTGCTCCGCCAGGAGCTGACGAGGAGGGAAAGTGCGGTGAAAAGAGTATTAGCGTGGCCGGGGCCCCAGGACGTGGGGTCCCATGTGCTTAGCAATAACACACACCCTAACGCCAGCAGGTTCGAACCCTCGAACTCGTGGCTCCATTCTCCGCGGGTAGCGGCCAGCTTCATATATGCCATCCCTTGGGGATAGCTGGTGGGATGGGCTCAGCTTAGTCCAGGAAATTCAGGTCGTTGGTCAGTAGATACACGAACATTCTTTAGGTGTGTATGATAAGAGGTTGTTGACAGTAACTTATGCGGGGAGTAAGGAAATCATAGGGGTTAAGGGTTGCTGGCCCATCCATTCACGTAGCTCAGATGGCCTCACTGTTGTCATTCGCCGCGACCGACTGTCGACCCTCCCTCGAAGGATGCTGTTAGCAGAACTCCATGTGTGATGACCTCCCGGATGGTAGGTATCCATATTCCGTCACAGGTTACCAAATTGTGACTACAATGCATGCCGTCACCATCTCCAGCCGTTGCCTAAAACTCCTTGGTGCTTGTTACAAAAACAAAAATCCAACAAACAAAAAGTTCGATACAGGTTGTTGTTCCCTTCCTTTCTCCTCTCGAGTAGAGTGAGAGACAAGGGCAGATTATGTCCCGAAAGAATGCGCTACACGCTTGCCCATACCTAGCTAACTAAAGTAAAATAAATTCTACAAGTCCACAAAATGCACAATCAAAATACAAAATATGTTTTCTAAGTCTGCCGTCGTCCGCGGAGTAGTTTGCCGGTTTTCTTATTTTAGTGGCTACAAAAATTGAGTGAGTGCGTGTGTGGGCTGACACCGTATGCGAGCATGCACAAAGGGCTACTGCTTAGATTGACCAAGACATAACGTACATTATTATCGTTTCACATTCGTTCACTAATTAGAATGTGTCACGCATACGCAGATGCTGGTACCGTAGCATCATCATGCAGCAAAAGTTTCACATGTTAAAATAAATTCTCCAAAATCAAATACCCAAATGTGGCCTGAAGTCACTCCTTGCATTCGCCTCATTGTTGCAACTGCTATAAAGCTCGTAAGAGCACATACCTCTAGTTCCCCTCAGTTGCATTTATGTGGGGGCGTGGCTTCTATTTAGCTAACTAAATAAGTTCTTCATTATACATCTTTCACTATAAAAAAACTACAAAAATTCTCTTGCCATCTCATAATTAAAATAAATGCAACAAAGTAAAATAATAATTCAACCATAAATCTAAAGCTTCCTTGCCGGAAGGGGCCGCAAGTTTTATATTGGAAAACTGCTACCATTCTCGTCCTGATTAGTGACATCTTCACACCCCTCGGTCGCGTTAGCTGCAGTGCCTGGGTTCACCACCCCTGTGTCTAACTGCTCCGATCTCATGGCTCCACCGTCACCTTCACTCGTTTGGGGGCTAACGCCTACGTCCCTGAGGCCTGCGTCTGACCTATTTCTCAATGAGTATCTCGGTGTGGTCTTCCTGTCCTCTCCTACATCGACCTCCCCACAGTTGGAAATTCGAGAGCGGGAGTGATGGTGGGGTTCCCAGTTAGGGTCCTGCGCTAGCTCCTCAGTGCTTTCCATTTCGGACGCGGCCAGAGGTGGTGTTGATGAGGGTGTCTAGTCCCATACACTTCCCAAGTGTCGGTTTCGGTCTCAGTCATGTCGCCTGTACTCCGTTGCCCGGCCGCCGGTCGCACTGTGGTCTTACGAAAGCACCTCATCTTATTTACATTAACCACAATTTCCTTGGCCCTCGACCATTTCACCAGATAATTTAGGTCGGATAAGCGCCTCATTACCTCATAGGGCCTTTCCACCTAATTCGAAACTTCGGGCATCCCCGTTTGCTTTTTTCCATCTTTCTGAGTTATACCACGTCGCCTGGCTGAAACGTAACAAGCTTCGTCCCGTGGTAGCAGTAGTTTTTCTGTCTTTCTCTAGCACTGCTGTTATTTAACCACCCGATACGCTTCCGTCAGACGGTCAGCCAGTGTTTCTACATGGTGTTTTATTGGATAGCTCTGGTCACCATAGTCTGTCTTCCCAAATTTCTCCGCTGTCAAATCGTCTTCTGTTGGGAGACGCTTCTCCCAGCCATACAACAAGTAAAAAGGGCTATATCTGGTAAGAGAGTGGGAAACCGCGCGGTGAGCCATTAACGCATAATTTACATAATGGTCCCAAGACCCATCTTGTTAACCGTACACATTGATGATTTTTCACAGTTATCTGCCACTTCGGAGCTGCGTGATCTGTCACAATTTTGAATTTTCTGCCATAGGGATAGCATCTATGGACCTGAGTGCCAAATACAACTGCCAATAATTCTTTATGGGTGGCACTGCAATTTTTCTCGGCCTTGTTTGACATCCTGCTAGCAAAGCTAATGGGCCGCTCCTTAGCGTTCTGAAGGTGACTTAGTATGGCTGATACTGCGTAATTAGAAGCATCACAGCTCAATATAAATGGCAAATCAAACCTTGGCTGTGACAAAGCTGAATCCAATGTCAGTGCAAACTTTTAACTTACCGAACGAGATCTGCTGGGTCTCAGACCATTCAACTTTTTCATTTTTCTCAGTTAGTTGTGTCAAGAGCCAACTAATAGCGGCGTATTCCTTAATGAAGGATCTGTAATATCCAGACAAGCCCAAGAAGCCTGTCACATCTCTAACCGTCTTAGGTCTGGGAAAATTCCAAATGGCGGTAACTTTGTTCTGATCCGGGCTTACGCCTTCCCTACTCAAAACATGACTGAAGTCAACCACTTTTGGAGCTGCAAACGTGCATTTGGCGCAGCCTACTTTAAAGTTGGCCTCTCGGATGCTATCACAAACTGACCTCATGCGGCGAGCATGTTCCTCTGTAACTGCACTGAATATCAAAATATCATCCAAATAAACTAAGCATTCTACGTCTCGCAAGCCCACCACCACAGCGTCCATCACCCTCGAAAAGGTAGCGGGTGCGCCCGCTAATCCAAAAGCCATTTTCTCGTACCTAAAACTACCGAAGGGGCTTACAAACCCAGTCTTATCTTTGTCTTCGTCTTTAATGTGTATATTCCAGTAGGCATTCTCTATTTCCAACACTGTGAGGTATTTACTACCGGCCATAAGTGAGAGGTTACTTTTAATATCTGGTACGGGGTAGACTGGGGTAGTAGTCACTGAATTTAAACCCCTGAAATCCGTGCAAAATCTAAACCGCTTTGTCCCATCAGGTGATTGCGTCGGCACCAATATAACAGGCGCTGCCCACGGTGATGGGCAAAGGGTAATAACCCCTCTCCTCAACATGTCATCCAACTGATTCTTCATCTCGTCACGCAGCGCATATGGTACGCGATAGGGATTCATCTTAATCGGCACGGCGTCCTCTGTCCTAATCTCATGAAGCCCTTGGTGGGGCATGGCAGCACCCCCTCCTTTTCATTGCAGAACAGATCCAGGTACTCACTTATAACTGACATCTAAATCGTCTTTCTTCTATACCCAAGTGAGTTATCTTCCGCTCTAACTCGTCTTGCACCCCCGCCAACTCCTCTGAATTATACCCTCTAATAACATTCACACTGCATGCTGAGGTTTCTCCTGCCCCGGGGTTTCGGGAGTCGGACCCTGACACCCTGTGTGAGCACAGCAGAAAGGCCTCTGCAGTACAGCCGTATCTAAAATGATTTGTGATCTTGTATGTTTTTTTATACGCGTTGAACTGGTTGATTTTTCTCTTGTAATTGTTATTGTAATTGGGGTTTAAACATTTCACTATGCGGGTCCTGTCCTACATACTCTTCTCCGTAACCTGTAGTTTAAGTAAATTGTAGTGTAAGTGTAGCGAGATGTCCTGGGTAAGGTGGCGACCAGGCCAAATGATCAGGGAAGATTCTAGGGGTGAATGGAAATCCTAACTGTTCAAGCTATGATTTCCATTTCGCGAGGGGGCAATGTTATGCCCGCGACATATGAGTTAGATTTTTCTTTCACTAACTACGCTGGTTACGGGTTTCGGGAGGCAAGTAACTTGGCAACCCCTGGGGTGCCGGCCGTGGTTCGGACCGTTATCCGGCCACCCTCTGCATTCCATTGTATTGTTCTTGTTTGGTCCTTTCTGGCGCTGGCGAATTCCACTGCGCTCTTGCCGGAGTGGCTTTCAGTGTGTTCTTATAAGACAGTCGGGCCGTGAGGACGGGGCTTTGTGTTTCTGATACTGGACGCAGCAATCGAGGCGAGGGCGTGAGCGGATTGACGGTCTTCTTTTTCCTTTTTGTTTCCGTGATTTTCCTTGGGTTTTAATTTGGTGTTTCTTGGAGTTTCCTTGGGGTTTTCTTCTTGGCCTCCCGACCCTAGCCCTGGCCTGGCGCTACGTTCCCCGTGGTGAAGTAGTTAGGGGAAATATTTGGAGATAATGTTGTTTTAAAGTATCTTCATATTGTGCATACCGATGTGAGACAGGTCATAACAATGTGACATGAGACAACAGTCTTCACAGCTATATAGAATGTATTTTAAACGTATTGTAAATTAGGCTACATGTTTCAGTCCTATAGGAACATCATCAGGCCTGCGTACAAGAATGGGCGTATGCATAAATAATGCCTTAGAGATCTCAAAGGCGTCTGTTGTATTCAGGTCTACATTCAGGTTGTTAGTTACTAGCAGGGTGTAACACACTATAAGTACTACAAAATGGTGAGGACTTATGTTTAGACTTATATGCTACAGTACAATATTTGGACCTGATATTATGTAATAGTTATCATAGTGTATCTAGGCAACGTAGCTAAACAAACATTCATAACTGTGATAACTATAACATAATAACAGGTCCAACTATTTACTATAGCATATAAGTCTAAACATAAGTCCTCACCATTTTATAGTAATTATAGTGTGTTACACCCTGCTAGTAACTAACAACCTGAATGTAGACCTGAATACAACAAACGCCTTTGAGATGTCTAAGGTATTACTTATCCATACACCCTTTCTTGTACGCAGGCCGGATGACGGTCCTATAGGACTGAAACATGTAGCCTAATTTACACTAAGTTTATAACACATTCTATATAGTTGTGAAGACTGTTGTCTCATTTCACATTGTTTTAAAGTATTTGTAAATGTCAATATTAATTATATTTAGGTGGATTTTGTGTAATTGTGTAAACCTTTTTGTATTCTTTGGTTTATTCTTTTGGACCCCAATATATCAAATTCATTTTGCTTTACTTTAATTTTAGTCTAATTAAAATTACTTTAGTTAGACACCAGTGTTTTCTTTGGCTAGAACGTACGTGGAATGTTTAGTTCCTAGTAGACCCCCGGTTCTCCCCCGCCGGAACCCCCAACCTGCTGGGCCTGCCAACGGGTAGCGTAGACCCACTATGTTTACGACATTGGTAACCTTGGCAGTGCCATAACAGTATGTCGCTGATGGTTTTTAGGCGCCTTCGAAAAATTGCGAAAAGCGACTATTAGCTTCGTCATGTCTGTCTGTCCGTCCGTCCTTCCGTCCGTTGACATGGAACAACTCGGCTCCCACTGGACGAACTTTCGTGAAATTTGGTATTGAAGTATTATTCGAAAAGCTGTCGAGAAAATTCAAGTGTCATTAAATGCTGACATGAATAACTGGTACTATACGTGAAGACGTAAGTACATTTATGATAACATCTCGCTGGATTCTTCTTAGAAAGAGAAATGTTTCAGACAAAATTTGTAGAGAAAATCAAAACACATTCTATGTTCTGTAACGTTTTCCCGAAAATCGTGCCATTTATGAGATAATGTGGAAAAACATAGTAAAGGAAGACAGGCCACAAGTGACGATACAATACGGCGCAAGCGCTTTTCGTGTTCCGTAACTAAGGGCACAGACGCACACTTAGAATTTGCAATATTTATTGCTTTTCCACAACAACAATGATTTCACATACGCGCCTCGATCTTACGTTTATACGAACATTGTCTTGTAAAATTCTCCCAAGCAGTCTGTAACAAAGCGCACTTTTAAATTAACACTGCAGAATACAAGAAATGGTAATATGCAAACTCCGAAGTTTTTTATGCGCTCTCGCATAAATAGGCAAAAGAGGCTGTTGGCTTCGTCATGTCTCTTCGTGAGTCCGTGTGTCTGTCTGTCTGTCCGCATGTATCAGCGCGGCTCGAAATGGAGGGATTTTTGTGAAATATCATACTTGGGACATTTAAGGAAATCTGTTGATAAAGTCCAGATTTGTTTAAAATCAGACTACAACATCGGGCAATTTACATGAAGACCTAGGTACTTTTATATTGATAACAGCAGTCCGAAATATTTTGTAGCTCGACAGCAGTGCAAAGGGCATCCATTCTTGCGTTTCTGTGGCAACACTCAAGTGTTTCATATTGTTGGCAGCTACATATAAGTCTTCAACAGCACAATGGGAAGCACTGTGGAGTTTCCGTGGAACATATGGTT
Organism: Coptotermes formosanus; assembly: GCA_013340265.1. Classification (NCBI taxonomy): domain Eukaryota; kingdom Metazoa; phylum Arthropoda; class Insecta; order Blattodea; family Rhinotermitidae; genus Coptotermes; species Coptotermes formosanus. The sequence continues at coordinate 512,294 of BLKM01004955.1, forward strand.
ATGTGAGGTGCCACAGTGTTATGTTATCCGTACGTTGCCTGTCTCGTTTACTAACGCAGTCGAAGAGGCCCACACAACCACAAGACACATCTACTGTTATATCAAATAGCCTATCGAAAAGAACTGAAGGTTAGCATTTTGGTTACAATTACGCTACATACACAAGGAAATCAATATCGCTGTTTTTAATTAAACTTAGACGGCTTTCATATTTTGTTATTTTTGTGCGTAGTTCCGGCTGTGGGCTTTGAATAGTAGGGCCTAACCTGTCAAATTTAAGCGTTTCCTCTGTGTCACATTGTTGCGTGTTTTCATGGCATTGCGCCACGTAACGTCTTGCTTTTTACCCGAATGCTTTTTCTTATTCGTCTGTAACAGACTCGTGCTTTAGATCCACTGCTACTACATAATGAGTTATTGTCGTGGTATTAGCCATTACTGTCTTGTTGCCAGGGCAAGACATTAATGGCCTTTTATTGGCTTACTGCAGCGTTAATATTTTTACTGTCTTATTATTATGTGTTTATGCGGCCTGCACAGGCCACTTAGGTAAGGGTCTAGAGTCACAGGCTGCGCCCCACTGAACCAGACTTCGTGCCGCAGAGCAACTGTAAGCGTCTTACAGATCGTCTCAGTGTATGTCTTACCGTTCCTAAGGGCATAACTACATTGCTTTGGTACTTTCCGATTTACAGGTAGGGAAAATATTTCCTGTTCATTCTGATAACAATTCCAAGCAATTAAACAATCAATGACCCAAACAATGCAGAATATTGGCATTGTTGAGAGCGGTTTAGCATCCGGGAATTATGACAGTGGAGGAGGCGCGAGTGCCACTAACCGTCTGAGTCGACACGGTATTCAGTTTGGGCCTCACAGGGAATACCGTGTGGTTCGATTAGAAAGGTCAGCGGACCGCAGTATTCATACTGAACACATAAATAACTTACGGAACAAATGCGAAGTTTTGTTGTTAAACTTGGCAGTGCGTATAATAACCACTAGGCTTGAGAGGGTTGATCAGTGTTAGTGCATGACTTTTCCATGTCTGTCTGTCTGTCTGTCTGTCTGTCTGTCTGCCTACCTGAATGAGACAAGCCGGTTCCCAGTGGACGAATTGTTATGAAATTTTATATTTGAGATGTTTCGAAAATCCGTCGAGAGAATTCAAGTTTGATTAAAATCAGGTTCTTTTCATGAAAACCTGTACACGTTTATGATAACATCTTGCTAATTTCTTGTAGAATGTGAAATGTTTCGGACAAAATTTGTGGAGAAAATCAAAACACGTTTTATGGTCAATAATTTCTCTCCGAAAATCGTGCCGTTTATGAGATAATGTGGAAAAATACGGTCGAGGCGGACAGACCACAGATGACAATATAACAAGGCGCATGCTGGATAATTAAGGCTATAGACAGACACTCGGCATATGTAATACTTATTGGTTTTGCACGGCAACAGTGGTTGCCGGAACGCACCTCGGTGTTACCCTACACGTAATTGCTTGTCATGTTACCTTTTTCTCACTTTCAAGCGTTCAAAAGTGCAGTCATGTTAATAGGTAAGAAGTAACAAGAACTAATCCTCACCGGCAGCACGGGAGGTAGTTTGTGTGCTGAATCAGCCATGTTAAGGTGCGTCGGGGGGAGGTAGGGGGGGGTAGAGGGCAAAGTCTGAACCGTTGGAGGAACGTTGTACTGTGCTGATGGCGTGATAGAAACTTGCGATTGCGGTCGTAAAGGAAGGGTAGTCGAAGGGGCAGGCGGGTAATTTGTCCAAAGAAATCAGCAATATTTGCATTTTGTATTTATGACCGCCAAAGTTGACGGCAAAATATTAGTAGCGGTATCTGGTGGATCTGCTGGCTGAAGGTTATTTCAAAAACCGTCTGCAGCAGTTACTTCCCAGCCTTCGACTTATCACACGACATTGGATTATAACAAGCCAAATGATGATAAGCCGATCCCAGTGGCCGCGGGGTGTTGCGGGTCTGCGACCGCTCGCTCTTTCGCTGGAATAGCGGGTTCGAATCCCGCCGGTGGCATGGATGTCCGTCTCTTGTGAGTGTTGTGTGCTGCCAAGTAGAGGTCTCTGTGACCTGCTGATCACTAGTCCAGAGGAGCCCTACCGAGTGCGGTGCGTCTTAGTGTGATCGAGGAACCTCATAAAGGAGGCCTCGACTGACTGCGGCTGTCGAGCCATGATAAAAGAAATGATAATATAGGGTCATTATTTTAACTGACAACTATTAGTTGTCACTTCCTCTTGGCTTGTTTATTGTATTACCGTAAACCAATTCAGTAGACTGCCCACACGCGCGCACTATAGCAGAGGGGAGTGACAAAGCTAGTTGTCAGACAAAATAAAGACCCTGTATGATAATAACAAGGTGATTGAAATTACGGTGACTCCCCCCACCCAGTTCTAACGCCATCTAAAAGTGAAACGCATTTTCCAAAAGTGCATTGCATACTGTTGCAGCCTGTGCGGACTTGCAGTACGCTGCGTTACCGATTGTGCGATGTTGCAAGTTGGGAACTCGTCAAAGCAAAGATGTCTCTGACGTGGGGATTTTAAGCCAACGGACTTTGTCTGTGTCAAAATTACATAAGAATAAATGGTTTCATGATTGATTTTAAGCTTTCACTATAATCAGGACCGGTCTAAGGGGCGGGCCAGCTCGGGGCGCTATGACGTCACTGGAATAATCAAAATACGGTGCTGGGAAACTCAGGTTTCCCACACGCGAAGGAATTTGTCCACAGAGTATCCGGAATTTGAGCACGCGCCCTTAACATTAATCGCAAGGAGTTTCCTAATCCAAAAAAGCTCAAAGAATTTCTGTTTGAAGGGGCGTCAAATTATTTGCTTCCCACATGTCTCGGGGCCAGCACTGGTCGATGCCCGAGGCTTTTTCTGGTAGGTTTCATGTTGGAATATTCGTCATCTTCATTGGAAGTGCGCTGTTCACAAGGTGAGGGCAGTCATGATTAAGATTGTGCGGATTTCTTATTGTCATGGGACGTTCTGTAGTTTTTCATAACCCACCGCTTATGGGACACTCGTGTTGGGGAGCAGGTTACTGATTTGGTAGCGTAATTTATGGCGTGGTTCTTTATCCTAGGGATTACTACCTGGGATTGTGGTATGTAGTACCTACTGAGTTAGTAGGGTGATGGGGTCACTATATAATATTGTGGATAAATTATCAAACTTGCTAACTGCCCTCATGGAGCAGAGTCCTTTCTGAGAAGCTAACAAGTCCTCAGACAAGAAATCCGCCGCATTTTATGGAACCCGAAGTTTCATTACTGCATTCACAAGAATCTGCCACCTATGCCTGTCAGCCATTGCTCGCATCATACCAAAGGACCACTCCACGTCCGACGCCCTGTAACATGTTTTGTAACATGCTGAGTTTTTAAGGCGAGGGGTTGCTAGCACCTCGTCTAACCGCTAAGCTGGAGGATCATCCATTGTCAGCTGTCCGCGACTGCTTATTCTATATACAGCCATCTCCCGCTTAACGTTAATAATCTGTTCCTGCAAATCAAACGTTCTGCTCGAAAATGCTAATCCATGGCTTACTTCCCATTGTTTTAAATAGGTAAAATTATAATGCCTTACAAGGCCAACCCAAAACTTCCAACCAGTTTCATAAACATAACTGAAACACAATAAACAAACTATCGTGATAGGATGCAAATGCTTAAAACATCGCTTCGTGATCACCAAGCAATTAATATGGTTGTTAAACAGCTGCTGTGTACACTTTGTATGCTCATCATATTATTAAAAATGTTGTATAGAGTTTTTGGAAAGGTAATATAAATGTTTCCTATACAAACATAGAGCGAAAAAGTTGTATTGAGAGATACGCGTGTTATATGAAGTCTGGATGTCAAAAACCAAGAGGCGTTCTGGTGGGAAAATGCTAAGCTTGAGATGTTCTGCGGAGGAGCGCGCATGTATTCGCAGCTGTCGTCCATATCTGGCGGCCGTTCCTACCAACTCTGATACATTGTATTGATCACACAACGGGATGGGACAATTGAAAATTCCGATCCGTGGTTCCTACATCCGCCCTCTGAGGACACCCCATGTCCTGGTGGCAGGAAACCATTTACTGCGATCTATGTATCTTAAATGTGAATGGAGTAGCGTGGCAAAAATTCCCTGTCAGCGACTGGTTTGTGTGCGCGTGTTCGAAAACCGCAGTTTCGTTTTAATGCGACCAGCTGACATCGACTGCAATTAATAGCGCTCGTCCTAATGCAAACTGACTTTTGGCGAATCGAGAAAGGCTTGAAGTGTAAGTGGGCACTGATGTAGTTTAGCCACACCAGTGTGTATCCAGTATGCAGTGATGAAGTTCACGGACGCTGACGGGCGTTGAGCGATGTGGCTGCGCCCCCATCTCCCTCCTTCAACTTGGCGCGCTGATTTCAAACTTCCCTTTGCTATACAAGCAGGCACTACACGGCCGCTCGAGACGTTGTGAGGCCATCTCTCTGTTCCATTCGGCGCAGTATTACAAACTTTGGTTAGTGTATTAGGGTACGCGCAAGACGGAGCTTAGAATGTAGACTAGAAAGTCGCTGGGCTCCAGGAAGTTAGCCTAGCAGAAACGGACGGTGCGCACAGTGACGCTTGGTTCAGGCATGTTATTCCAGCCGTCATTTTCCACACTGCTATTAGGCAAATAGACGTGCTTGAGAAAACTATGTAGGCCTACGTATTCAAGCAGTAGTACTGATGATGATGAGGAGGAGAAGGAGGAGGAGGAACTGCTGGATATCTGTGCTTCTAAGTGCTTATTGCTACAAGGATTATCCGTGCGAAAGTATCAGAGGCATCCAATATTGACAGGAATAGTTTTGGAGAATATCACCATATGTATAAGTAGTTAAGAAATTATCCAATTCGATTTTTCGAATAGTAAGAATGGAAATCGAAACCTTTGATTATGTTTTGAACTTGACAAGTGAAGAGATGCAGGGGAAGTGGAAAAAGTGTCATCCCATTGCGCAGGAAGAACGACTTGTGCCTACACTGTGGTATGTTGAAATAATTTTTGTTCCAATCTGCCGTAATATATTCTCGTCATAATGGATAGGCCTACGTATACTTACATTTATTTTTTACGAACATTCTGTTACCGGCCATTTAGGTTCAAACTCTGGACAGGACCGGCGATTCAGATTCAAACCCTGGACAGGCCTTACTAAGATAAATTCCTTTTTTTTTTTTTTTGTTAGCTAAGTAGAAAGATTTGTTTCGGTAAATAGGGATAGCCCGGGGAGACAGCGAGAGCGAGCGAATGCGGTTAACGCACTGAAACAGAAAAGGCCCAGCAAAACATCCATCAGCTGTCACGCTGGACGGAGTTTTGCAGCTCGGTGTTCCTAGTGAAACCCGAAACTTGACACTTTTGGAAGACATAATTCCTTGAGTGGCAGTGCCAGCAGGCGACACCCCAAAAGGTTAGTTAATCATGTGTTTGGGGTCTACTGGCTTAATTTAGTGCAACCAATAGAGTTTAGCTATTCAAAAAGATTGAATTCGGCCTATGGGGTTCTTCGAAACTTGAGTTTCGGCCAATGGGATCTTTTGGTACACAGTATGAGAACCTGACTTTGAAACTGCGACTGGCGTGAAGGGACTCTTTTTGGATGCGGGCTAGGACCGTTCTGGAGTTTGGTATGATACAGTGACGGACACTGTGATTGAGAGGAAAGTGCTAAATTGAGACTGGAATGGGACGCTTATTCCGGGTGTTGCGATCATGTCTGGGGTAAAAATCATCTTAATGTGGTATCATACACTGTAACAAGTTCAATAAACATTAATAGTGCTTAAGTGTTGAGTGTAAATTGGTGCAATAGTTTTGGATAGCGTTCGCTGGAAAGACCTCCCGCGTATGTTACCTTGGGATAAGGTATCATGACCGCTAGTCAACCGGGTGCATACCAATCACTGTGGTGAGCGGTAGCAGAAATGACGACAAACGTGTGGGGCTATCGAACAAGCAGGAAGCTGTTAACAACATAGAAATTAAATCAACGGATCGGCCAAGAAGGAAGTGTGGGTTACTGTATGCTGCTACTGTGAAATCACAACAACAGCAAACACATGAACGTCAGTCTTTATTCTCGTCGCTATATACAGTTTGTCCGTGTCGGACTATTTACAAGTGTTTCTCCTTTGACAGTGTGGCGGCGAAGGGCCGCGTTAGTGAGGTCCGGCAGACGTTACTCTCGTGTAGAAACGGACACCACTGAATTAACGCAATGAGCTCTGAGTTGCGTAGTGTGCCAGCCGGTTGCGCGATGGAGAGCCTGGGACAGCTCTGTGGTGCCGAGCAGCGTGTGCTGGTAGACACTGCGGCGCGTTCCGCAGGATGCGAGCTGTAGCTGCTGCTAACGGGCCGAGTGGCGGATGATGCTCGGGAGCCGATAGTGGAAGCTCGTAGCACGTTGAATCTTCATTCCGAACGCTGGATCCGGAATACTGGAATGCACGATTTTTGGCTGGAAATGTCGCCTTTTATTCCTGGCCGTCGCTGGGCTGCCCGTCTGCGATTGGCTGACAGGTAGAACTTGTTGCAGCGGTGGGGAGACCGACTACCGCTGTACTACGCGGAAAGGGCTGGCTTGCATTTGTGGGGATGTTCCCACAGAAGTACAAAACCGACGGCTGGGGGAGAGAAGAAGGAAGAACATAGCCGAAACAGCGACCGGGACCGGACAGCAGAGCTGCTCGAGGACGAGCAGCGAACCCTGAGCCATCCAAACACCAAAGTGCAGCAGCAGTTGATTGTCACCGGGAAGAGGGCGACAGATCGGTTTATGACGGACTGGCTGCCACACCAACACTACCCGACAACGAAACCATCACCGACCGCACTGAGATAACTCCACTGATACGCAACGGCCATCTTTAATAGTCCCGTTGTGCAACGAAACGTAAGTCACGGTGTACGTAAAGATATATGATAAATGTGCTGTAAATTGTTGTAACTATAAGCATGACGGAGAGACAGTTAAGGAGCCGGAGCGTAACCGTAGAGGTCACAGCAGCATCGCAAGACTTAGAATACTGCAGGAATAATAATGAATTAGATTGCCAGGTTACCGAGAGCGAACGACTGGAAAATGAGGGAAGTAATACACAGTTTGATGGACAGATAGGTAATGGAGAACAGCCGTTACTAGATAATCAGGTTAGCAACCCTGCAACATCAGATGACAATATTGTAATGTTTTCCGAACAGTTGCAGACATTTATGGAAAGTGTAATGAAAGGTTTCGACACTTTGAACTCAAAAATTCAAAGTGAAAATTCAATATTAACAGAAAACTTAAATGCGAAACTGGAAGCAGAGAATTTGCCATTGGCTGCACAAATAGAGAGTAATTATAAAAGGCTATCCGAGACGTTGACAAAGCAATTTAAGGAGGAAAATGAAAAATTAAGAGGAGAATTGTCCAGTAAATTAGAAGCAGAGGTGTCTAAATTTCAGGAAGCCGTAGATAAATTACGCAAAGATACTGCACTCGAAATTGTAAATGTGAGTCATAGCATGGAAAGTTTGTGTGCAAAACTGGGGAAAGAGTTTGAATCAAAGTTACATGCAGAATTATAGAGGTAGATAGTGCAATAGATAAGGTCTGATCAGATGTCGAAATTGATATAGTAGGGTGTCAGCAAAAGGTAGACATCGTACAGAAGGTAGCCCAAATGCGCAAATAAATCCTAAATGTGAGGACATAAAATTAACGGCTGTTATTCAGAAGGAACTAGTAGAAGAAACTAGAGATGAATGCCATTTAAGAAGTGAAATTCAAGAAAATAGGCCAACACCCCATGATATTATTTGCTTGTATTACGTAAATGAAAATAATTTGGGAACATCCCCACAGGTTGATATTAAAATTGCAGAAGGAGAATGCATAGGTTTATTGGAGACCGGATGTTAGTGTTCAATTATTTCGGAGGAACTGTATGCCAAATTAATAACGAACGGAATGAAAAGCTTAGAACTACCTGCACAAAATGTTCTACTTCAGAGTGCGTTCACTGGAAGATACCAGCGTGCCCGGAAACAGGCCATGATTGGGTGCTAATCGGAAGTGTAATGATAGACCAGATTTTTCTCATCTCTTCAAGGCTAATTACTAGCATACTGCTTGGAGTAGACTTCTGTAAGGAAAACGGAGTAATATTGAATTCTCCGGAGAGAAAACTGTTGATTAATGCACGTAATAATGAAGAAAGTGTAGAAGTTAAATTCTTTCGTCAAGGAGTCACTGAAGAGGAATTTGGTAAGAAGGAAGCCAGTAAAACCAGTTATATAGGTCAAGAACCCGAACGAACCCTAACACCATTAACCAATAACCTAGAGACAGCTGTAAATCAACTCACCCCGGTACAACATCTATACAGTGAAGGAAAAAGCCACCCCAACTGCCGTTCGAGCAAGCCTGAAGCAGCCAAGATTTTAGGTCTTGAAGATGATCACTGCGTGTCAAGTTCGTGTTGTATGTTAGAAACCAATGATAGCTTCATTTCCGGCGAGTATATCCGTGAGAGTAGGGCATGTAGGTATACTAAGTTTGCCAGTGACAGGCACAGTAATGGGCAATGTTTTCTGATATTAGTTGTGACCACGAGGGCCGCAATGGTCTGAGGTTACAGACTGAACAGGCTAATTATGTGAATGGGGAAGCTGAGTTTTTCAACCCACAGCTAACAGATGCAACTAAAGAACCTACTGACTACAAAGTAACCAACTTCGAAAGAGAATTTGAAGGGAAAATTAAGATCGCGGAAGACCTGGCGGAAAATGAGAGACCACGATTAATGAATGTATTGAAGCGATTCAATACGCATTTTACCAAGACACCTGGGAAATGTAACGCCTTCCGATATAGCTTTCAACTGAAAGAAGGAATACCGAAATCTAGGAGTAGCAGGCCTATACCATTTGCCTTAAAGAAGGAGGTCAGAACGCAGATTAAGGAGATGTTGCGGGATGTACCTAGTAATTATTGAATATCCGAAATCTGATTACGTGAATCCATTGACAACAGTATAGCCTCCAGAAAAATCATTACGCCTATGTATAGATGCGAGGGAGGTAAATAAATATATGATTCCAGACCTAACAAAACCAGCTCCTATGCAGGAAATGTTGCAGAGATTTCATGAGATTAATTAGATGTCATCCATTGATTTAACCGGCGCGTTTCTGCAAATTGCTTTTGAAATTTCATCACGGCCGTGGACCGCATTCCAATTCGGAGGGCAAGTGTATCAGTTTACAAGAGTACCATTTGGTTTGAGAAATTCATTAGCCGCATTTACACGCGCTTTACAACAGATATTCTGTGAACCTTCTGCTGGGGAGACACGTGTGGCTAATGCAGAGACGAAGGACCAGGAGGAAGTGACGGACAGGAACGTAAGGGCCGAATGCGAGAACGTCTCTTCAAGAAAAGATAATATTGAGAGGAACTCAGAGGTTAGACCAGGAGGGGAAAGCAATTGTGAAGAGTTTGTCATGTGTTACGTAGATGGCATAATCATCTACTCTAAGACCTTTGATGACCATTTGAAACATTAGATACGGTCATAAACAAATTGACAAATGCATGTTTTACCATAAATCTAGAGAAATTTAAATTTTACATGCGCGAAATAAAGTATTTAGGATATATTGTCAGTAAACAAAAACTAACAGCAGATCCACAACACATTGAGGCAATCCTAAACTACCCAGCTCCTAAGAATCATAAACAATTAAGAAAATTCCTAGGTACATGCAATTACCACCACAGATTTATTATAAACTATGCGGAATATATTGCATCATTGTTAAAATTACTAAAGAAGGGAAGTAAGTGGCAGTGGTGTGAGGATATGCAAAGAGCATTTGGGAGTTTAAGGAGGCAGTTCGCGCACATAATTCATTTGGTACAACCCAATGATGAGTTGCCTTACGTAATTAACACAGACGCGAGTTCGCGAGCTATCGGCGCCGTACTGTCGCAAATGGATGCCGAAGACAATGTTTGTATTGTTTCTACAGTGTCTAGGTTTTAAGCCCAACCGAACAAAGATACACGACCTGTGAGCAGGAACTGTTAGCTATTGTATACGCCCTAGAGAAATACAGAATATATATTGTTGGTCACAAAATTATTCTAAATACAGATCACAAGTCCCTTGTTTTCCTAAACAGATGTGCTATTACATATAATCGCGTCGCAAGATGGATGATCGCGATACAAGAATATGATTTGGAAACCAGGCGTATTAAAGGCACAGATAATCACTTGGCGGACGTGTTGAATTGCAATCCAGCAGGCTTAAACTCTAACGAAATCAAGCAGTTGTCGAAACCTAACACAATTTTAATAAACAAAGTCAATTTGCACATAGACAAGTCAATTTGCAAGGAGCTAAAGAACTTGGCCAGGATTCAGAGAACGGACACCAAGCTAGATGATATCCGAAGGGGGTAGAGACAAACTCAACAAAACAGAACCAGAAATACCGGATCGAAGGGGACGTAGTATTCAAGCGTACAGATCAGCAAGGAAACAGCTGGACAGCAATGTTGCCAGAGTGCTTGACTGACGAAGTTATTAAGTACGTACAAGAGTCATTAGGACATGCTGGTATAGACAAGTGTATCGTCAGTCGTTCTATATCTGTAATTTGGGAAGGAAAACTCGAAGGTTGATAGCGACCTGTGATATTTGCCAAAGGGTGAAGCACCCTAATAGGTCAACAGAAACAGAAGAAAGAAGTCACTTGCCTGAACAACCGGCTGACTTATGTGCTATCGACATATACGGGAGCTTACCCGCAGGAAGGGGAGGCGTTAAATATATCCTTGTCTGTTTCGACGTATTCTCCAAGCACATCAAATTGTACCCCATCAAAGCTGCTATCACAAAATCATGTCTAAGCAGACTGGTCAACGATTATTTCACAGATGTCAGAAAACCTAAGGTGATATTATCTGATAATGGGACACAATTTCAGTCACCTGTATGGAAAAGGATGATGCAGCAACATGGAGTGGAAGTCCGATTCTCAGCGATACGACATCCACGACATCATCATGCCGCCGCGCTAGTACAACGGGTCTCAAGTCATCAATCCTCTTGGGACGTCCAGACACATACAGCAAGCCCATCAGTTGTATTTCATCTTAAATCATCTACAATACACTACTCTCGTCGGATCTGGTTACGACTTGTAATTGGTGGAACCTACTCACGTCCTGATCGGTCTTCCGTCCGAAGCCTAATTATCCACGGGGAACCTGGCCCTACCCCGGGATACAACAGTGCCGTTTTTCTGGTGTCGGAAGTGGGATCCACATCCAGTCCGTGAGACGCCTGCAAGGATACAATTAAGGCGAAGGAAGCAGTGGACGCACTGCCAACGACGCTGAACCAGACGCTGCCCCCGCAGGTCACTATCGGTTTTTCCGAGGCGCTGTTGCTTGAGGATCTCTGCACACTCACCAGGTGGAGCGGGCCCAGCACCGAATTTCCTTGAGGGCTGCCAACAACCGTCGTCGGGCAGAATCGCCGTCTCGACGTCCACAAAGCCCAGCTGAGCGATCGGGGTTTGATCCAGAGTCTCGTCTCTGCCCATAGCCCATCCGAGGGTCCAGCTACATTCATCTCCATCCGAGGGTTCCAGCTGAGCGATCGGGATTTGATCCAGAGTCCCGTCTCTGCCCATCGCCCACCCGGGGGCTCCGGTATACTTCGCGAACATCTCCACTTAAACAGCTACACCTACACGGCCCAGAAGTATGATCTCATCTGTCATTCTTGTCGAGGAAGCTGGGTGTTTCCCCCGTGAACTGGTTCACGGCCCTCAATTTTCTGGGAAGGTAAGCTGAACTCATAATCTCCGTAGCGAAAGCTCTTCGACAGCCTTTGTTATTGATAATTTCATTGTGGTTACAAATTGTACGGTTGGTAACGGTTGTGTTTGTAGAATTCTGACGAACAGTTTACACTGCTTCCCTATTTGTTGTGTAAGCCGGAGTGATCTGCAGTAACGATATGTCAGACGAGGAAGATAACAGTATTGGGACAGCAGGCATGGGAGAAGAAACATAGCATAGCTATTGTAGCATTGTAGAAGTAATGAAATTGATAGGTACCCCGTTTTCAGGAGAAAAGAATAAGTTGAAGGAGGTATTAGATAATGTAAATACCGCATTTGAGTTAGTGGACCCTGCAAACGGTGCTCTCTTGTTGAAATTGGTAAAAACAAAGATTACAGGAGACGCGAGATCGAAGCTACTCCTCAGGGATTTAACAGGAATGTGGGAACAAGTGAAATCCATATTAGAGGAGAATTATGCAACCCGTAGAACAATCGACTACTATGCATGCAAGATGTTTAGTAGTCGGCAGGAGAAAAATGAGAGAGTTTCAAGCTGGGGGTCCAGAGTGGACCAGATACAAAGTGAGTTGAGGTTAGCTACCAGTAAGGTGTGCACTGAGAAGGAATTAGAGGGAGCCATTAGTCTGAGCAATTATTTGGCGCGAGCGTGTTTTATTCAGGGACTGGCGAATGAGAGAATTCAAACGATAGTTAGGAGCCGAGGCGAGCGGCTGTTGGTATCTACTGCAGTAGAGATAGCGCTAGAGGAGGAGAGTGCATTGTTGTCTGCCAGAGACAGAGGCCTGATTGCGCAGAGGTCGGAGAGTGAACCCAGAGCCGGTCACAGTTCAGATTCAAGGTACCGTAGGCCCAGGTACGGAGCGCATGTTATTGCTGAACATGATAGCAAAAGGACGATTAAGTGTTACGCTTGTGGGAGTACGGGTCATTATGCGCGCGACTGTAGAAAGAGTAATAATGCGTGGATTCAGAAACAAGGGAGTTCATGTCAGATGCAGGGAAACGGGCCCAGGGGCCAGGCCAGCAGCCAGCCGGGGTCTCGAAGAATATAGGAGGTTGCAACATATGTAGCATAACTGGCATTACAGCATCAGACACGGTGTCATTTAGAGTGACAAAAGGCAAGACACCGAAACTAAGATTTCTTATTGATACGGGGGCTCACATTTCTATATGCAAGGAGTCTAGTTTGCACCCAGAAGAAAAGCATGACAGTTCTGAAAAGGTTACAATAAAAGGGATCTCAACAGCCACCCTCCAAACTCTAGGTTCCTTGAACTTGCAGTTAGAAACGGAGGATATGTACACAAATCACAAATTACAAGTTGTTAGTGATTGTATCACCATCCCGTTTGATGCCATTTTAGGACGAGATTTTTGGGACCCAAAAGGGGCTAAAATAGATTTTGAAAAAAGGATTGTACAAATGGGCAACCTAGAGGTTGAGTTTGATGACAAGGTGGAAACACACGGAGAAGGAATGCGAATGTATATTACATTACCCCCACGGTCGGAAACTATGATAGAAGTACCAATTAGTAATGACGGAAATTTGTCAGGGGTTGTAACAAAGGAGGAACTACTACCTGGTGTTCACATGGCAGAAACATTAACAAAGTCCATTACCGGCCGCTGTGTGGTTAGCATCCTTAACACTATAGAGACCGAAGTCAGTATGCAGACACCCGAAGTATACTTAGAGCTGTATGAAGCAGGTTGGGAATAGAATATTAGGGGTGACCTGGGACACAGCAATGAGGCTAGAAGGGTTAAAGTGCCGAGCCAACGACTGAAACTAGATCACCTGAACAAGGAAGACAGGGAGGCCATAGAGAATGTACGTAACCAATACCATGATATTTTTTATTTGCCGGGCGACAAGTTGTCTTGCACTCAGACCATAGAGCATTTAATTCCGACACCTAAAATTGATAGGACCAGGGGCATAAACATTAGACAGTACAGAATACCTGACTCTTTGAAGTCCTAGTTGATAAGCAAACAGACCAGATGCTGTGTGAAGGCATCATTACTCATAGCATACCACCATGGAATTCACCCATTCTCGTGGTGCCAAAGAAAGCAGACGCTTCGGGGAAACAGAAATGGAGAATGGTGGTAGACTACCGTAATTTGAATCAGGTTACGATAGGTGACAATTTTCCCTTGCCATTGATAGCGGGTATAGTTGATTCGTTGGGAAGTGCCAAGTTCTTTTCCACTTTGGACTGTGCAATGGGTTACTATCAGATTCCACTTAATCCCGAGGACCAACCTAAAATAGCGTTTTCGACCCACAAAGGGAATTTTCACTACCTACGCATGCCCATGGGGTTAAACGGGGCTCCTGCAACATTTCAGAGGTTAATGAATTACATAATGAGCGGCATACAGGGTGTGCGAGCTCTTACCTATTTGGATGATATTATCGTGTACGGGAGGACAGTACAGGAGCATAATGATCGGTTAGTTGAAGTCTTTGACAGGCTGCGGGAACACAATTTGAAATTACACGTAGATAAGTGCGAATTCTTTAGGGGTCGTGTGAACTATTTGGGTTATGTCATTTCCAAGGAAGGTTTGTTACCTGGTGAAACTAAGGTTTCAGCGGTACGGAAATTCCCCACTCCACAAACCCGGAAACAGGTGAAGGTTTTCTTAGACTAACAGGATATCATCGACGATTCATTGCAAATTACAGCCAGATACCAAAACCGTTGTTCCATCTGACTAAGAAGGGAGTGTCTTACGAATGGAAGGAACCACAAGAGGCAGCATTTAATAAGCTGAAGGAACCTTTGACCAACGCACCCCTCTTACAATACCCGGATTTTTCAAAACTATTTATATTATGTACGGACGCCAGTGCCACGGCAGTAGGCGCCATACTTATCCAGGGATCTATTGGCAATGAGAAACCAGTTGCATACGCAAGTAAGGCGTTAACTAAGTCTGAATTAGCTTACAGTGTGATAGAGAAGGAATTTTATGCGATAGTTTGGGCTTGCACCCATTTTCTGCCCTATTTGTACGGCAGACCGTTTTTGATCATCACAGATCGCCAGCCATTGTCCTGGATATCTAGTGTAAAAAACCCTAGCACTAGATTGCTCAGATGGAGGCTGAGATTGGAGGAGTTTGATTATCAGGTAATGTATCGGAAGGGTACGTTGAATAGTGGACCAGGCGCATTAAGCAGAGTTCAGATCACCTTAACTACCGATGATAACACTGAACCGCCTGAAGCACTTAGTCACGAGCAAAAGCAGGCAATATTACGTGGGGCTCACTCAACACAATTAGGGGCGCACAGGGGAATGAACCGGACATATCAAAAGTTGAAATTGTACGCTAATTGGCCTGGAATGAAGAAGGACGTAGAGGAGTACATACAGAAATGCGAATCTTGCCAGAAAAACAAGATCACACAGGTCACCACTAGGTTACCACTGCAGTTAACCACCACCCCGGGCGTTATGATGAAGAAGCTTAATATTGACGTGGTAGGACCAATTAATGTAAGTGCGAAGCACAACAGGTATATCTTAACCATGCAGGATGATCTGACAAAGTATTTGATTGCTGTACCCACGCAGGATTAGACCGCCGAACCCTTTGCCAGACACTTTGTCGAGAACCTAGTTTTGATTTACGGCTGCCCACAGCTTGTGTTATCAGATTGCGGAGCCAACTTTCTTAGCGACTTATTCAAAAATATATGTAAATTATTGCATGTCCAAAAGATAAACACCACAGCTGCGCATCCCATGACTAACGGAGCCCTGGAACGGACTCACCGTGTTTTGGTTGAATTTATCAGACATTTTGTAACTCAAGATCAGACAGATTGGGATGAGTGGGCTAAATATGCTGTGTTTGCCTGCAACACCTCACAGCGCTACAGGATTCGCACCATTTGAGCTAATGTTTGGGCGTATCGCGAACTTACCGGGTTATTTACAGAAGCCACCAGAGCGAGTTAATTATAACCTCGATAGCTACGCAAAAGAGTTGAAGCAGAGACTACAGCACAGTTATGCCGTAGCAAAAGCGAGGCTGGAAGCTGCGAAGAAAAGGACTAAGGATTATTATGACAAGCAGATTCATGTACCAAAGTTTCGAGTAGGAGATCTCGTACTGTTACAGCACGAAAGCCCGAGGAAAAATCGCTCCAGGAAGCTAGGTCCTAGCTGGACAGGTCCGTATACAATCAAGGATATAAAGGGAGTAAATGTTACCTTGCAACTTAGGAGAGGCAAGCAAACTACCGTGCACGTCAATCGTCTAAAACCATATTTTTCGTAACTTCCAGATGTCGCTCACATTGTGCGTAACGTGTTTCCTCATCACGGGAGGAGGAAGCCTAGACTTTAGACTTGAGGGCATCCCCGAGTCACCTGGGCTGTATTACGAGCATGTCGGAGAAGCCAGGCTATCCAGCAGTGAATGGAAGATTTTAAGCTACATCGATCTGACACAGGTTGGTGCGAATTTTGATGTCAAACGGTATGCTAAATTTAAAATAGATTTTTGCGAGACTCATGAGAGATCTGATTGGGCGAACCTGACAGAATGCAAAGCGTCCATTAGACATGTAGACAGGAAAATTGAGAGGCTAGAGCTAGTGAGAGGAATTTTGAGGGATTTGATAAAACAAGATGACAACTCGGTTAGATCCCGAAGAGGCCTTTTTGGATATATTGGTACCATTTCTCGTACCTTATTTGGCACCTTAGACGAGGATGATGGAAAATTTTACACAGATAAGATATCGCAACTTGAACAGGAACAAGCTTCGTTTCTAAGACTTCCCAAGGAACAGGTAGTTCTCGTCAAGGCAACGTTAAAGACAGTAAATAGGACATTGCATGATGTGGCATATAACAAACAAATTCTGGAGAAGGGACTGTCAGACATTAAGAAACGTATTATAAAGGAAGGGGGGACTTTAAATATGCAATTAGGATATACATCAATGTTGATTACTCTTAATGACCATGCGCTGAAATTAGATAGAGCGATTGAGGAGCTGCAGGACCAGTATTCAATTTTAATAGATGCTGCCATTCATGCGCATAGAGGGATAATGCAGCCACAGTTAATATCCCCTAGGAAAATACTGCAGATCATGAAGGATAATCAAGACAGTTTCCCTCGAGACCAGTCACTTCCTATACCCCTGAGTTCGGAGTACATTCCACAATTATTGCAACTTATTGATTTAGATGTATTTGTACAAGGATCTTTTTATTTTACCCTTTTTACTTTACCCTTAGTCTCACACCTGAGCTACAATGCTTACCATATTCATGTATTCCCTAGCAAGATAAATGGAACTGCTTTGAAATTCATCTTCGTGCAACCAGAGAAGGAAATCATAATGGTAGATAAAACAAAATAATATTACACCCGGCTTAGCTTAACCGATTTAGACAGATGAAAGGTATTGCCTTCCGCACTATATGTATGCACTCAACATTTTCCTGTACAGTTGATGCATGCAGTTAGTGACTGCGAGGCAAGACTTTTGCAGTACAGTACACATATACCCCTACATGTTCACAACAAATAACTGAACTGACAGGTACACTGTAGACACATTTGCAAGGAAACACTTGGTGGTATGTAGCACCTCATCCAGAACACTTTACTATCCTTTGTCCAGGACAGGACCCAACTGATGTAACCATTAATGGACTGGGCAAAGTCACCTTCTTAAAACCATGTACAGGATATGGGAATTCAGTGGTTATTCAAGCCCATGCTATTACCAAAGTAAACGACACAGACAAGGATATTATACAGCCTGTACGCTTAGACTACGATTGTTGTGAGTCTATAGGCAGTCGGCAGGCATTGAATGATCTACAACTGGATACTCCACTTAGGAGCGTGCTGACCCATGATAATGAATTAAAACTATCCAATGAACTCCCGTACCTACTCAGTGACACACGTAACACGGCCGGCCTAGCACACACAATGAAGCTCAACGCTGAAGCCAGTCCTTCAATACCCACACACCATGTGGCTATTTCCAGATCGACGACTGCACAAATAAACCGACTATTCAACCTCCTGCACAAAATTATTTAACTCGTGATGGTGCCTTATTATTCTCATTGTGTACTGTACTTTTAACATTTTTATAGTTTTGTGACAATGTGCTGTGTTACATTTTAATAGTCTTACAGACTTTATTACTATTTAACAGGGTGCCACGGCACTCACAGTTAATAATGTGCTGTTCACATCAGACCATATAGTTCTGTGTTATGATCCAAGAACTATCATCAAGTTAAATTTAAAAAATTGGAAAACAGTGTGTGTGTATAAATGCTATATTTTAACAATTTTACGTGTGGAGAACATTGCCTGAGGAAAATAATGTCTTAATTATATACTACCCCCTGAGGAAGGCGTCTTGCTACGCCGAAACATATCGGGGAAAAGCAGAATAAAAGTTGAATAGGTAAGTACAGTGCAGTTGTTGGTTGTTTTTTCATTTGATATGAAAATGCACAGTGAGATAAAAGTGAAAATTAAAACTATCCAGTCACAAGGTGTCAGAGGTAGAAAAAATGATTAACAAACAGCAGTGGAAACTGGAGCATTCTAAGAAGACAGAATCCCTGTCATTTTTCACCATTGTTGGTTTAAGTGTAACTGTTTTAGTTGTATGTATATGATTATGCTTATCCTGTTGTGTTTTAAATGTTGGCCTTATTTTAGAGAGTAGTTTGGAAAGCAAGGCTCCTGTCACACTATCTTGTTTAAACCCTAGATAATCACAAAGATTCATAACTCAAATGATAATTTACCCATGCCATCAAGTTATGCAACACTTAGCCAAGTTTCAGGAATAGCAGGTGAGATGGATTTAGTTACTATTGTATCTCCCAGTATCTCCAAGTTTCGAAAAACACCTGCCAAGGTACTAGCAACAGACAGGCACTAGCAAATGCAACAGGCAGAAAATTGAACGAATAATTTGTAATCATACAATTTTCTTTTCCTTTTGGAAGGAGGTGTTATATATATATAAGGCAGAGTCTTGGTAGAACAGAATTAATTATTATTTTATTTTATGCTAGTGCTTGTGTAATAGATACTTTGACTTGTAAATGTACACATTCCAAGAGAGGGTGATGATTACTCGAGACCTCGTGAGGATACAGTTGATGGAGCACGAAGGGCAGTTCCTGGACTTTGCCAGGGCATCGGTTGCTTCGAAGCACAAGGCTGTGTTCTAGAAGCTTCCAGAACATGGACCTCGCCCTGCCGTCATTAGGGGTGTGATGTGCCTAGCAGCACACTATTTAAGCCTCCGTTTAGATATCTCGGGGGAACCACAAGCAGTTCAATGTTCAAATTGAGGTGTATGTAGCTGCGTTGTGTCAGACATGCATATTAACTCATAAGGTGCAGATTGTAATTAAAAAGGGAGCAAAACTCTAATGCTGTATGTTGCAGTTCACAGTTAACACAGTTTAAAATCAATAAACAGTACTGCATTGATGCATGTAATTGAATGTACAGCTTCTATGCACATGTTTGTTTAAACTGAAACAAATGTAACAAGTTCACAAATGTAATAGTGTCACGGTTGAAATAACACTTTTACACATATAACACTGAGGTTGATATTACACTTACGAGACTGAAATTAATAAAGACACTAATGACTAGACACATAATTGAATTTGTTGTGAGAGAATAGCATCTAAGGCTGAAATATCATGAAAACACTTAAAAAATGGAGTCTGTTGTCTGCATAACGTGACGACAGTTTTGCACACAAGGCCATCGTGGGTGGACATGTGTATATGGAAAATATAAAAAGTATGAAATCTGGAAGCACAAGAACTTTGTATAGTATACGTGTGAAAATAATGGCAGCCTCATAGTTGTGCATCCTATACAAGAAATTATTGTACCGTCTTGAAGAAAGTAGGCTTGAAGGTAGTGCTGAGATAAAAGACATTCAGGTCTGGCAGCTGGGGCACATATGGTCAGGGAATCCTTAAATGTGATTGTTGAATTGTTAAAAATATGCAGCAACATGAATTAGAAGTTATAATTTGTCTTTAATAGTTCTTACTATGCTAAAGGTATAATCTAATGTGATTTGAGTAGTTTTGAATTTCGTAGATCGTTTTAAGAAATAAGTTCAAAATTTTTGTAACCTTTGAGGAGCATCTGACAGATATTTGACAAGGTACATGTTGTTGTTACACAGGGTCTTATAGCCACTGGTGACTCATGTGGTTCCTACTGTGGCTAGTTTACGTGTAGACTGTTCATAGCCTTATGTTTCTCACATATTCCTGCTTCGGAGATGTGAAGGCAAAAAGTTATTTACAGACAAGAAATGTGGGTGAGAGGACTTGGAGTTGCACTCCTCATGTTGCTGGCTGGCAGACAGAATTACAAATTGAAGGCATTTTAGATCAGGTATTTTAACAGACATGCTTTATTGTAAATTTTAGTGTTGTGAGTTACCAAAGTATCAGTAAATGTTCCAGTTATGCATAACATTATTTAGGGGAATATTATCAAGGCTTCTTTCTCACAACAGTTGGTGATACAATCAGGGCCAGCCCAAGACAAGTTGGTGCTGCATACAGCCTAACAATTTGGAACCCTCACAAACCAATGTTTTGTAAGCTTTTTTTGCTCCTCGACAGGGCTGGTGAACATTCTTCAAACAGTTTGCCCCAAATTGCAGATAATTTGCGGTGAAATTCTTTCCTGTGTGGAAACCTCAGTTTACTGTCACCATATCTGTGATTATTCCTGTGACGTAGCAACCCTTGCAGGTTGGCATCCAGGGGAGGTGCCTGGCTGTCCCACCCCTTAGTCTGCCCAGTGGTACAATGATACCATAATGAAGTGAATATGTTGTGTCGTTCCATGTACTGTTATAAGTGGGATACATGTGAATGATATGAACCATAAAGATCATAAGAATATTCAGAAATTGAACTAATTAAAGTACCAGTAAAGCAGGTGCTTAGAATGAGGCATGGAGTGCGATACCACGTGACAAGGAACTTGGTGATTTATTCAGGTGAAAGTTGTGAAATGTAGGTAGTGTGGCTTGAAAGTGGGAAACAAGTATTGTGTGTATAATGTGGTGTGGAAACCTCTTTGAAGTAAATGCTGGGAGATGAAGCATAAAGCATGGTCCTAATATTAAGGCGCATCGTTAGACCCCTCGCGCACTGGCAACTTTTGTTGCTCAACCATTTAGTTGCCTGGATGAAGAACCCTGCTTTATACGAGAGCGCGCGCACAGGAAACTTTTCTGTTGCCGCAACTTAAAAGTTACAACCTGACCCATTCTCGAGGCAACAGAACTTTTGCCTGTAACGACAGGACATGCATGTACAGCCTGTCCGCGCGCACTGGCAACAAAACAGTAGCTTGCTGTGTGCTGTAAAGTGCACAACCGTTGTGTATTTTGTGAGGCGGGTATGTCTGTCTTCGAAGAGGCGGAAAATTAACACTGGAGGTGGAGGGAAGACCACCTATATATAAAAAAAATCTGAACGAGTACAGTGGCAGGAACTTGAAAGAGAAACTCTGGAACGAAGTTTGCGAGTCGGTCGTCACAAACTAGAGTGAGCTTCCCGCTGGACAGAAGTCAGCAAAGGGTATGTTAATTTTACTCTTTCCTGCTATACGTGTAGATATGGCTCGTTATTAGATTATTGCTGAGGTAGAAATATAGGTCGAGTTCAGTTTCGTGGAAGTTAACAAATTGCAGGTGGCTTTACCCGGAATCTTCTTGAAGTTGCGGCTCGACCAAGTACAGTCAGATCAAAGTGAAGCCATTGTGTGTGCCAATAGAAATGTGGGCAACGTCAAATAAAAAAATAAATAAATAAACCACCCGCCTCCCAGTGTTTTCGCACTCACGAAACTGTTACACCTGTAATCAATGTTTGAAAACAAAACGGAGGGAAAATTTTAATTACATAAGACATAGAAGAAATAATTTATTTCCATGAAAGAAGCACTCGTACTGACAAGAAATAAATGTTACATTTTACCATACTGCCACGGAATTGACCCCTGTGGCGAAGTAGTCTCTTACAGCAATGCCTCTAACGCTGCCGCGTGTGCCGACAGGTTGTACACTTTCCAGGGGACAATCATGCAAATTGTCATCAAACTGAATGCCATCATTTTTCCGTATATAATTGTGTAGAATGCAACAAGCTTTAATGGTGCAATAACAAAATTCAGATTTTAAATCAATTGGTGTATGGAAAATTTTCCATTTATTAGCCAGAATTCCAAAGGTGCATTCCACTATCCTTTGTGTTCTTGACAACCTGTAGTTAAATATACGCTTCAAACATGTTAAATTTTTGTTGGGATACGGCCGTTGCACGTGCTCTGATAAGGCGAACGCCTGGTCTCCTACAAGCACAAATAGCATGGATAATCCTTCTGCATCACTGGGCAGAACTCTGGGGTCTGGAATATTCAGTTTCTTGCTCTCCAGTAATTTTCCAAATGTCGAGTTTTAGAACACATTAGAATCACTCGACGAACCGTAGACTCCAACTCCTACTGAAATGAAACAATAGTCTGCATCTGCCACAGCCATGAGGACCGTTGAGAAGAAGTTCTTGTAATTGAAAAATTGAGATCCACTGTCGTTTGTCTTCTTAATCCTAATATGCTTTCCGTCAACAGCTCGTATGCAGTTCGGAAAATTTGTTCTCTCGTAGAATTCATTTGCTGTGCGGGTCCAGTCATTTTCGTCTCTAGCTGACGTATAGACCTGTTTCAGACATTCCCATATGGCGTCACTGGTATCTATGACAATTTCACGTACAGTGGTAGCACCGAGGACGTACTCGTAATGTAGGGAAGCGAAACTGTTACCCGTCGCGAGGTACCTGTAAACAGCGTACTTATTTATTATTAAAACTGAAATCTATTTGAAAAAGTAACACAAAAGAATTAAGTTGACAACAATGGATAGTAGTAACCTTTACATTTGTTTTAGGAAAGGAAATTCAAGCGAGGTGGAAAAATCTTAGAACATGTTTTAAAAGAGAGTTGGATGCGCAGAAAAATGCGCCATTTGGAGAGGGAAGGGGAAAACGGCGGAAGTACCTCTGCTTGGATCAACTGCTATTTCTTCTATCTCACGTAGAAGACCGAACAACACATAGTAATTTAAGCACTCCAAGCAATGAAAATGAAGAGAACAAGGATACATCACGCAAAGAAGAGAAGGAAGTTCGTCAAAAGAAACGAACAAAAATTTCTTATGAGGAATCGCTGTTGCAGATTTTGCGGGGAAAGAAAGAAGAAGATACAGATATAGATGAAGACAGGTGCCTTTTTAGTTATCACTACTGCCATCATTCAGGCAAGTTAACGACGAACAAAAGTTTTTGGCTCGAATGGAAATTCTAAAAATCATACGACACTTCAAACCCTCACCAAATATGCATACGTATTCATCTTACTCGTTATCTTCATTTTCAAATGCAAACAATGTCCCTCCAAACACATCACATTTTGAAACCAATCCTCAGCGGCCACGAACTTCCACAACTGTGCTCCCTCAGTATCCTCACACTAGTCCCTCTCCTATCTCCAGCAACGCACCTGTCCTAGGTGAATACGGGAGTAGTGATATGTCTTCTCTCCTGTCTATTGGATGAACAGCACGTGATTAATGTGGTTACTGAACACAGAACAAGGCCAAGCCTACAGAGAAACGTAAGTATATGCATAGTAACTTGTTTTTGAATACAGTCTAGCTTAGAACTAATAAACCTGAATTTATTATTGTCTATTTACATTAGTCATTTATGGAGTTGAAGGAGTGAGTATGTAAATAATGTTTTAGTGCTGCTTTAAATTGCTTCCTATTATCAATTAAATTTTTGATACATGGAAGATTATTGAACATTTTGATGCCGAAGGAGTAAACTCCTTTTTGATATAGAGATAGATTAGGTAAAGGTTTGTGGAAGAAGAGTTTTTTTGCCCAGTATTTATGTTATGGACATCAGTATTTAAATTGTATATATTCTTGTTGTCTACCAACAATAATAGGAGTGAAAGTATGTATTGTGAGGGAAGGAGTAGGTTTTTTGAATTTTTGAATAAATCTCTTCAAGAATCTCTACTCCTACTTACTGGAATAGTTCTGATTGCCTTCTTTTGTATTTTGAGAATTTTTGTGCTATATGTAGAGTTTTCCCAAAATATTATTTGCTATGATGTAGTGGAATGAAAATAGGCATAGTAAACCATCTTCAGTGTTTCCTGAGACATGTAGAGTTTAGCAGATCTGATGGCATGACAAGCTGCACTTAAAGTGTGTTGTAGCTGCTGAATATGTATTTTCCAAGACAGTGTATTTTCTATATGTGTGCCAAGGAATTTTGTGTCATGTGCTTTAGAAATTAATTTATTAGCATAGCATGTCCAAGTTAATATGGGGTCTATTTTTAGTTGTGAATTGAATGAGATGGGTTTTATCAAAATTTAGTGAAAGATTATTTGTTGTGAACCATTCATTTAAATATTCAGATAAAACCTTGATGTCATTTATAAAATCTGTAATATTAGATTGGGTAAATATTATAATAGTATCATCTGCAAATAAGATTAGTTGAGGCGTATGCTTAACAAAGTTTGATAAATCATTTGTATGGAGAAGAAAGAGTATGGGACCTAGTATGGATCCTTGTGGAACACTAAGTTTTATTTTACTTCAGTTTGAAGCCATATGATGTCTACAATTTTTGTTTCTTAACGCCACCCTTTGTTACCTATGCTTGAGATATGATTTAATCCATCTTTTAGCTTTGCCAGTTATTCCATGGAATTTTAATTTGAACAGTTACCATGGTTAACACAATTAGATGCTTTAGCTAGATCACAGAAGATACCGCCTACTATTAATTTGTCATTAAGTGCACTTATAATTTCATTAGTTAATTCATAGGTTGCTTTTGCTGTTGTTAGACTTTTTCCTGAATTTTGTCACTTCTGTTTTATGTATATCTTACAAAAAACAGACATGAAATAGAGGAATATGTAAAAACAAATATTTTATTACCTTAGTGTTACTGCCAATCTCTCTTGCGGTAGCACAGACAGCCGTAGTTGAGTATTTTCATAAGTAATTCATGGCCCAGCAAGCACTGGCAATTTATCAAAACTTTCTGTACTCATCCTGAAGTAGTTGAAAAATTTCCCTCCACAGTTTCTTAAATTCTCATACAATTTATAAAACTGCCTATTTAAAAATCTTTTGCTGACTATTGAATGTACCCAGTGTTGCTTTTTGCGTTGAATTTTCCTTATCCTAAGGAGAAGAGCACATACACATGCTGTCTCTGTGAGGTCCTTTACGTACTGAAAGAAAAAATTTTCACATGAAAGCAACTGTTTCGGTGCAGTGAGTGCGTACCATCACCAGCAACTTTTCCATCAACGCAACAGTTATTTGGCAATGTGCGCCTAGCCTTAAGGTCTGTAGAGGGTCAGAGGTGACTGGAACAGGCTTAGGATTATATCAAAGTGATGCTGAATGTGCACGTTATGTTATATTTTGGCAGAAAGTGCTGGTGTGTTGATGGTTCTTGTTATTTGCACTGTGCTGCCTCTTGTGTTGCTTTGTATGTTATTTAATTAAACTGTGTAACATTCCATGCATATTAGTCAAGGCTTGTTTGTAATGGATATGAAGGCATTCAGAACAACCTGAGCACCCATACTGCTGTTGCTGTCATGCATTATGTTGCCAGTTGTATTTTGTGCACTGCCAGAGATATGACTTAGCCATGATGGTTTGTAAAACATACATTTTCCATATTCTCTTGTTACAAATGCATATTTTTATGGCATTTTGAACATGTCACGATATAAACATTGCAGCAGAAAATCACACCTAAATGTAAGTTGCAGAATAGTTATATGAGAAGAGAAATAAATGCTATAAATTATCACAAACCAACTAATACACTTTATTCACATTAAATTGTTCACAAAAATGCTCCTACATGTTTCGAACCATCGCTGGGTTCATCCTCAGGGAGTCTCACAATCGCTAATCATACACACTACCACAATATGATAACAAAAGTTAGTCACAGCTTGAAATGCCTCTATTGTGTTGATAAAATGTCATTAAAACTTGTCTTCTTAAGATGGTGAATAGAACTTGGCTAAAAAGCTGTGTTGTGCATTGGTGTATGGAGGGTTTTTAGAGTGCACTGAAAGATATAATAGTATCCTGTTACCATTGTGTTACATGGTCACCATATATAAATAAATCCTTCTGAACAATTGTAGTCAATGTATACACATTCAATCTAATAGTGTCTATTATAATAATATGGAGTGCAGATAGATAGACAGCTGCACAGACGACACTGTACATACCTGTGGGACTGTCAGTGGCAAGGTGTGTTGCATTAGGCGGGCAGACACGCACTAGGTTTGTAGATGTAGGGTAGCTACACAGTTCTCAGGTCACATGGTTATGGCATAACAGGAAGTTGTTTAGGAGTTGAAACAGCATTGAAATCTGAGGGTGTGTGTGATTAGTGATAGTGTGACTCCCTGAGGATGAACCCTGGGATGATTCAAAACATGTAGGATCATTTTTCTGAACAATTTAATGTAAATAAAGTGCATTAGTTGGTTTGTGATAATTTATATCTAAGACAATGCACGATGTGAATATAAAATAAACGCTGTTTGTTTGCATCAGACTATGAACCAGAAATGCAGATTATCACAGGGCTAAAAATCATTGGGGCCACAGAATTCGGTTGCTGTGTCACATCTGATGAGGCGTTGGTGATGTCATATGCCAGGAGAATATGAATATTCTGCATATCTTCTGCAAATTCAGTAACTGTTTTTAAGTGGGTAGTTTATGTTTGTGCTACATGAACAATACCTTCAGTGTCAGATGTCCATTTGTATGTGGGCTGCCACGTTTTACCTACCTGCTGATTATGATTCAGTGCAATATAAATTACTGTTACAATCAGAGCTTAGTTGGTTTTTAAGCGCTGTAACAGATAATGTTGTTTCCAGCAGTTGAATTGTGATTTATTTTCACACATTTCTGCCATTGTCCCTGAAAAATAGGTACTAGGGGTCCACAAGGTCATTTGTGGTCCTTTGTATTGGCCACTGTGGCAGTTCTCGGGCAATAAAAAAACTAAAAACCTGCTGTAGACGCACAGTCTAATAAGTGAAACTTTTGATGCATGTAACATGAAGCTTGCAAAAAATTATGAATTTAAATTTAATGCAAACTGGAGGACAATGTGGTTACCTTAATTTACATCACCTTATAAATTTGGTATACAGTCGGTGGATATTCTTCCACAGCTAACTGAAGGGCCTCAAAACAGTTTTATTTACGTGACATCCAACATGTCAACATGTTTGAACATGTTGACTTGTAGATATGGGAAACACACCTACAATATTAATACTATATGGAGAATTTCCCCCAGAAATAATGCCGTAATCCATGATTGAGTGAAAATAAGTGTAATAGACCACAAGCAGTGTTTTTTGAGTCATAAATGGTTTTAGAACTCTAATAGCATAACATGCTGCACTGAGTTGAGATAAAAGTTGATCTATCTGCGTTTTCCAATATAGCGTGTTTTCAATAGTTACTCCAAGGAACTTTATATTAGATATATTCACAAGCTGTCTATTGTCTTATTCTACTATTATATCTAGAGTTCTAGTATTTTTTGTTTTAAAGTGAATAACATTCATTTTATAAAAGCTAAGTGGTAAGAAATTAACTTTAAATCATCTGTTTAGATATTCGCATATTACTTTAATATTTGTTCGGAAATCGGTATTATTAGAGTTATAATTATGCCTGTATCATCAGTGAAGAGGAGGTAAAAGAGTTACGAATTAAGATCTTAGGCAAATCATTGTTGTATACCAAAAAGGGTAAAGGTCCAATTATAGATGCCTGTGGGACACCATGAGAAATATTTCCCCAGGCACAGGAAGTAGTGCAATGAACAACATTGGAATCAATTTTAACTTTTTGATATCTGTCAGCAAGGTAAGATTTTTATTAACTTGTGAAACCTGCCTGTTAATTAAGGTCAAATCATGCAATGCATTGTTACATATGCTACTGGTAGGTATTCGTAGCTATCTAAAATCAGTTCTGAAATATAGAACTTTAATTCTGAATACCTATCATCCGGATATTCTATTTAAGTGAGCAAGGATGTGAGGATCCTGGTTACTTTTCGGAGCCATAAAAGATACGCCAGCAGACAAGTGTGGGAAACACTCGTATAGAGCTAAGTCCTACATGATGTAACAAGAGTCAGCTTAGTCAAGAAATTGCCTCCGGGGATCATCTCAGTGACCAAGGGCGTAGCTGAAGAAAGGAACGGCGAGTAATGCGGCCGCCCCGGCTAGCAGAGTCTAAGGGGTAGGAAAACGAACACTTCAAATTAAAAAACTGAGTTTCTGCGCTTAAAAACTTTTAAATTATTGAGACCAGTAACGCGAAACTCAATAAATACCTGTGATTTTTTAAGTTAAGGATTTTTTAGACGGGCGGCGAATGTGATTATTTGCTCCGGGCGCCAAACAGCCTAGCTGCGCCACTGCCAGGGACCTAACTGATAGAGGTGAGGTGGCTCCTGTAGCAGATCAAGTCAAAATGTAACTTTGGTCATTAAAGTTTTCACAGAATTACCACATCTGACTCCTTTGCAACCACGTTGCATTTCTGGCCATTTTGAAACCACCTCATAAATGCTGTTTGTGTTTATATTTTCAATGCGTGTTAAATAGCCGGAAATGTTCGTATCTCGAAATGTGTTCAAATCCCTACATACGCCTGCGGGTTGCACAGTAATTTCCGTCCTTAATGGCTGAGCACCCGCTAATGAATCAATGTATATCCAGCTTCGGTGGGGTAGTTGGTAGGACAGTTCGATTGAAGCCGTGGTATGGTATACATTGCTGTTAATACCTGATCCAAGATTAAGGCACAAGTAGTCTGTGAGAATTGCAGGGACGAAATTAAAAATGGCGCCGAGATTGAATAGAATATCACGTATTGTCGGTATTTATGACCTTGCATTGTAACGTATTTGCTATAAACCTGTTTACAAAAGATTATTGATGTAATATTGAAATGGCAAACAAGACAAGGTAATAACTATTGTTGTGCTCAATAGTACGTTGTAATTGGAATTAAGGTTATGTGTGTGTTATGAGCTCAATAAGTAGATTTGTTTTTAGTAGTGCGGCTTAACTGTAGTGATATAATTTTGCATTTTCTTGTAGCAGTGTTTTATATAATTTGTTTTCGTAGTGTGATAAATGTTGCCATTGTGTTTTTTCGTGCGGTTTGTTGTACGACGTTGCTACAAGGCTACGTGTAGCTGATGATGACGTGATTGATGCGTAGGGATTTGGAAGGAAGTGCTTGTGGCCTGCTCCTGGCATTTGCCTGGAGGAACTGTTGTGTTATAGGTAGTGCGGGTTTAGTAGAGTAACAGTTGCATAAGCAATCTGATGAAATCTTGAAATGTAACAAGAAGTAAGCATACGGACTCTTCAAAAGAATTTGGGGGTTAACAGGAGACGGCGATTCTTTTCAAGTGCACTGTTATATAACTTAATTAGGATCGTGGTAGGAGAAAATGCTGAGAGCTCTGAATACCAGTGACGTACATTTCCACTGTCTTTATTCTTTTTTATCCGTATACAGGGCAATATTTATAGTAAATAATTTTAATACCAGCATGCCTCTTCTGTTTCAGGTGTAGCATGACTATACGTAAACTACCTTCAGAGGTGCAGTCTGCATTACGAAGTGGCATTGTTATTACAAGTATGGTTCAGTGTGTAGATGAACTGGTAAGTCAAGTGATGAATTTTAAAATTTTTGCTTCATAACAGGCATAATAAGTACCTTTTGTTGTGTATGTTAGCCATTTTTAAGAAATTACTTGTTTTTGGTTGTCATGTACACATATTAAGTGCAGTTGACACAATAAAACTCAGAAACAAGTACCATGATATTTCAAGTTGTATGACAGTGAGCAAGAGTAACATTTGTTTTTGGTGAGTCAGTCCGTGAAAATTAGTTGAAAAGTACCAACCATAGAAATCCCAAAAAATTCAGACTGAATTTGGTAGAGAAACATTTGAAAACTGACCATGTGCAAAAGTGAGTTATTTCAAAATTTTATGGAAGATAGAAAGATAATGCACAAAATTTAAAATTGTGAGGAAATTTTAAAATTGGTATTTGAAACTGTCACAAAAAATAAATGATTTCTTTGAAAACTAGAATAATAGAAAAGATGTTTAGTGATAGTATTTTATGTTATAGTTCATTTTTAGTACTTTAAGCAATATACTGTATTTTGCTTTTCCCATGTCATAAAGTTGAGGCATTACAAATTGGCAGTGTGTCACAGTCTATTCAGTGATGATACTCTAGTTGTTTCTGTAATATATTGTGTTTGAACATTAAATAAAAACATTGACAGGGTAACATGGCATTTGAATACATAGGTTTAAACGGCATTTGAAGAGTGTGTGAGAGAATGGCAGTTTTATTTATTGAAGGTATTTGGCCATGTAAGTCTGGAAACCCCGGGCTTTGTATCTGTGAAGTTACCTGCAGTAAGTGTGCTTAGATATACCGTAAAATCTGTGCTGTCTGATATAGGATTATCTGGAAATCTCTATTAACCAGCAAATTGACAAAGAGTTTTAAGTTAAGTAAGGAGTAACTTACTGTGTTATGTTGTGCAAATTCCGCTGCCACTTGTTACATCAGTAGTGGTGAAAAGGGCTAGAAAGTGTGGCAGGGAAAACAGGACAGGATATCAAGTGACAGGCTAAATGGTTAGGTCTGTCCATAAAGTTGCTAGGTGCATTAAGATGCATATTGAGTCTAATATTCTGATATTCAGAAAATTGCGATATCCAGCAAACCTTTTGTCCTGGAGGTGCCACATATGGCAGATTGTGCTGTAATTTGTGTCATCTTAATACAGTTTTATGATATGGTCTGGCCATTTGTGTTTCTCTTCCCCTGGGAACAATTTTAATATGAGTCTGGTAGGCAAGTGGCAATGGCAGACAAAGAACAGTGCAGCATCTGTCTTGAGGGATCCTGGCTTATGAAGAGGAGCCCACTGGAGTAGAGTTTTTTTGAGAAGTGTGCAGTGAAAATTCAGTCTATCAGGAAATGCCCTGCATTTTATGGTAAAAGCTATCCCATTACAGGCCTGGACAGGCACTAAGGGTTCCAGGAGGTTGAGGTTCCCAGATTTTTAGACAGTTGACTCATTAAGGTGGTAAGGTTGTCAGTCCTATGCACCAGCCACCTTTATCCCCCAGGAAATATTCCTGGTACTCATTTCTGTTAGAGGCTGAGTCTGCCCCAGGACCGTAGTGCAGTCAGAAGGATTATATCAATGAAAAATTCCAATGACACCATCGGGAATCAAACCTGCAACCTGCTGGCTTGTAGCGCAGTGCTTCAACCAACTGCATCATCACATTCCCTGCATTTTATGGAGCCCAGAGGTTTATCCCTCTGCTCTCAAGAGCATGCTGGGGCTCATTATGACATTTTTCTTAACATGCCAACTTTTTATGGTGAATCGTCAGTCCCCTACTGAGGCCTTTGCTGGAGGACCACCCCTTGACTGCTGTTTGAGGCTGTTTATTGACATATCGAATGTGTGAAGCCATGAAGAATAATAGTTAGTGTAACGGTCTATGAGACTCAATGTAGTGATGTCCCAAATGTATGCCATGAGCTATGATCTTCAAAATATTTATTTATTGGTGAACTACTGTAGTGTGCGTTTGCCATTCGTAGTTGGATGCCCAAATGTCCCTCTTTATATTATATCAAAATACTCATTGATATCCGTATCTTTGTTGTGCATTTGTGAATGCAGTATTTCTTTGCAGCTTCGGAAACATAGGATCTGCAGTAACTTGTGTTGAATGTGTCTGCAAAGAGATGTTTCTGTTCTCAGTAACTTTTTAACACCATTAGGTTACATGGTTTTGGCTTTATGTTGTTGTGTATAGAAAAAAATTTCAGTATACACATAGGCCTTGTTTTATGCCTGTTTGTTTTACACTTGTTTGCCTTAACACCTCTTCCAGTTTACACCAATTCTTAATTTATGCCATCTTATTTTCAGTGTAATGCCATTGGGCTGGCTGCATTCTATTACACTAAATCTTGATTTCTGATAGGAGTATCATTTTTGATTTATGCCTTTTTGATTTTTGCCCATGTTTGGAGGAACACAACTAGGTCTTTGAGTATTTGTTAAAGTGTACTTCTTAAAAGAAAGACATCTATTAATCATGTTGCTCTCCATAAAACACTTTAAAGAGAAATTGTGGTATTTAAATATCACATTTATATTCTTGAATGTAAAGAATATAGTCATTTTCATAGACCAAAGTTTCCAAAACAAGCATGTTTGTTCTAATATGCTACTTTCGTAGAATACTTTGAGCAGATAAGAGACAATTTAAGAGACAAAGGTATGGATGATAGGAGAATGATGTTAAATACAGTCAGTGAGATATCAGAAAATTTGTATATAGGAAAAGAAAGGGCAGGGTAATGTATTTATAATGATGGTTTAATAAACCTGCATGATGGTATGGTGAAGCTGATAGTGTGTTCTGTCTCAAAGTGTGCTGTACGCGTACTGACAGACAGAATTCTTCACTGCTGCTGTGTCAGCAGGAGAGATTATTTAGTGTGAAGTGAGACGTGTAGATACCAGATTTACCCAAATAGTAAGACAAAAGCTTTTTTATAATTCATTATCTGAAATATGGGGGAGTCCCACAAAGTTAAACATGTGCTATGTAGGTTTTTTTTCCCTGAAAATTGAAGATTGTGAAGGGGGTCATCTTATCTACAGGGTTATCATTCAGGTTAATATGGTAATGAGAAATAGTGAATTAGCAGGAAGTAGTCCTGATCTATTTGAAGTTAATCTCATTGCATATTCTAGGATGAAAAACGACAAATGTAAAGCTAGGACAGCCATGAACAGGCACTATTCTGGCTTTTGGCTGTGGCTTCTTGATCTTTGAACGGCTTGTGTCCCAGATACGAGTTGAAAATTGGTCCTGCTGTGGTAAACTTTCTCAATATGTACAGGAGGTTCTGATAAAAAATTCCAAGAATGTTTTAAAATTTCTGGCCTGATTGTTTAATAGTTCTACTATTAGTGGTCTCCAATTATGCATTACCACAAAAAGTTTTGCATTTTCTGTTTTCTTAAACTTACTGCTGTTGCCTGTAGTTACATATTTTGTATGTTATTCCAATCATGTTTGTGTCATCTAAATTTTCAGGTTTTAAATGCAATTGATGCAGGTGCCACATCAATTGCTGTTCGAGTAAATTTTAAATTCCACAAAATTCAAGTTGTGGATAATGGATGTGGTTTAATCTCCAGAGATCTTGATCTCATTGGAACAAGGTAAGTGAGAACTAGATAACATCATCACATACAGTGTTTTTTGTGGATCAACAAAACTGTTGTGGACCACACTAAAACTAGAAGATTCTGGCTATATGATATACATACAATCACCAACTCAAGCCTTTTGTCACAAGTGTCATATATTTTCCACACAAGTGTTTCAGTTCTGTAGAACCAACATTGGTGTTGTCACACAATATGCATATTGAATTCAATGCCAATATTAATGGTGTGCATACTAAAATAAATTGTCTTATTTATCTTATTGTATGTGTACTTTTTTGTTTTAATGTTACTTTTGCTGTTATTATACATGTGTCTTTAAAATTAATTAAAATCATCTTGTCATTTGTCCGTGAGAATGTTATCAAAAACTGTACTCTGATATGCAGCAGTGCAAAAATTACTTGACATTTAGTGTTTAACATGTCTCTAGTGTCAAGTCACCTTTGTGCTGCCCTGTGTTTGTGATTTATTTGTGTAATTTATCCAAACAGGGCTTATGATGCTTATTGTTGCTGTTTTTGTTTCCTTATTAAATGCATGTGTATACTTAAGTGTTTGTACTTTGGTCTGCCTAGTGGCCATTTATTCACTGTCTTAACATTTTTAAAAGTGTGTGTTTTGTCTGCAAAATTGTCATCCACACATATCTCCATTCCACTATGTCCTACATTTTATTATTTTTTCATTGTATTCATATCATCTGATCTTGCTCTTGTGCTGGTTTTGGATTTTTGTTGCAAATGGAATGCTTTGTGTAATTAAGAGTATCAAGTCTTAATTTAAAAAATTTTTTATTATTAATTTAGGTATATGACTAGTAAATGTCACTCCCTGAAGGATCTGCATAATCATCTAGATCAGTTTGGTTTTCGTGGAGAGGCATTAGCAAGTTTAAGGGAGGTTTCAGGACTGCTTACTTTGGAGTCAAGACCTAAAGACAGTGATGTCACATACTGTAAAGTGTTTACTCATGGTAAATCACATAAGGCAGGAGTTTCAAAAACCACACGTCCTGGGCAAGGAACAACTATTACAGTCCATGACTTCATGTATAACATGCCAGTCAGAAAACAAAGGATTCAAAGTGCTATAGATTTGGAAGAAATAAAGTCACATATGGAATGTATTGCCCTCATGCACCCACAGGTAAGCAGTGGGAGAATATAAGTTCCTAAATTTAAAAAGTATGTATATATTTATTACAATCGTCCTGGACTGTTTGAAGTTTTTGTGACATATTTAATGTTAGTTTAAGGAGTCAGTATGATTACTAGGCAATGACCAAGAGATTTTTCTCTTCTCCAAAGCATCTAGCCTAACTCTAGGGTCCACCCAGCATCCTATTTAATGGGTATTGGCAGCTATTTCCTTGCGCGAAGTGGCCAGCATGGTGAAGCTGGGCAGTCACCTCCATCTGGTGCCAAGGTTAAGAATGCATGGAGCTAAACCTCATCTCCACCTATATGCCTTCTTGGTGTGCACAGGGAGAACTTCGTTTTTGGGCCATGCCATGGTTCAGGTAGTTAGTTGCTGGCCTCCCACTGCAGAGACCTGGGTTTGGTCTCAGGCCAGTCAGTGTGGGATTTATGGTGGAAAAATTGCAATGGGACAGGGTTTTCTGTGAATACTTTGGTTTTCTCTTACCATTATTCCTCAATGCTCCATATTCATTCACTCATGTGTAACCAATGCTATATAATTTAAGCAATTGACAGCATTGTGAAAAAACACCCTTAAAAATTATTTTGAAATTTACCGTGTAGTCTGTTTCGATTGTACTGTTCAGAAGGCTTCAAGCATGTCATGTAAGCACAAACATAATGAAATTAGGTGTCATAGTCCTCTCACAAATGTATATTTTTTCAGCCATCACTCACACACACAACAAGATAATTGTAAATGTTTACAGTTAGCTTGTTGTTGTATGTGACTGATAACTGAATAAATATACATTTGTGATGTGAGACTCCAACTGGCATGTCCTATATCAAGATCACAATCCAGTCATTTAAAATAGTGACTGCTAATGTATTTTGGCTCTTGTTTAAGGAATTATTTCAGCTTTCTTAGCATGTTTATTAAATGCAATCAGTAACATTTTGTAGGATTGTGATATAGGATGTGATGTTATGTCAATGGGTAAATGCTTCCTGACATTTTGAAGATGTGTGCCATCTGCAGCTTTCATTGGTTGTGGGTGTTGAAGATGAAGGCAACATGTTCCTTCACGATGTTGGGAACCACTTACCCAGTGGTGCAACATTACATCCCAGAAGACAAGAATCCTCAATTACACTGCTGTGAAAAACCTAAAAAATCAAACAGTTGCATAGTTCATCATTTGGGGTGCAGACTAAGTGCCATTGCCTTTTAATATACTGTGACATTTACTACTGCATTAACTTGTAAGTAAGACAAGTTTCATTGCATTTAAATAATGAAAGGGCTTTTAATGATCACTAAGAAGATCAATGTTTTTATGAATTTTCTTTTTTAATTCATATGATCGATTCATAAATGGTATGGTGTGTGTATGCCATTCCAATATGACTGTAGACTGATGGAGTGAAATAAACAATGTGCATCTTGGTAGTGGGAGAATCACGAACATTCACGTATCAAGTGCACTGTTGACATAAATGTTGCCGTACTCACATCCAAAATAATTTATTGTGAGTGAAGGGAAACACTTTTTGTAAAGTCTTGTGTATTTTGTAAGGTGGAAGTATATTTACATCTTTTGACCTCTTTCTGTGATAAGAATCCTGATCTTTTGTGTGTATCATGCATAGTTTATTTAATGATACTAGATCAGCTGCAGCAATTATTAGGTAATACATGAGGCTGATTGTGTTCAGTGAACTTGATGGTATTTGGAAGGGCGTGATTGTGACCTGTTTCAATTAATAACTATACATTAGCCTGGTGAGACTGAGGAAAACCACATAAACTGCCAGGGTAACTGAATGCAAAATTTAAATGTTGGTCTTTGTGCAAACTTTCTTCATGTGATGTCATGGAGCAGAGGTTGTTTCCTAACATCAGAGGTTAAATATTGTAATATTCATCAGAAGATCTTATATGAAGTCTGTTTGCATTTGTAACTTTACACTTAATAGCTCTGGATTGAAGCAAACGGTTAATTGTTGTCTGAAGGTGTCGTAATTTTCTTTTAGATGCCCCTCATCGTGTAATGCCTTTGAGTACCTTGAGATACTGAATTTACATATGAATTTGGCAAACACAAAAACTGTGTTACAGTTACTGTTACCACTGTTGTTTTTGTGCAATTTATATAGAGTTCATGTATGATGCATTTTGTTTAAGAATATGTTCTTTTGTTTTCTAGGTTTCATTCAGCCTGCGGAATGATACAGATGGAAAATTAGTTTTGCACACACGAAAATGTGCGAACACTGTTAGTGCTTTTTCTTATCTTTATGGCGAGACTCTTGCTCAGTCTCTTGTTCCTGTGAGTTCAACATTAGGCCAGTTTAAAATAGGTGGTTACATCAGCAGAGCGACCCACCATCAAAAACATCTACAGTTTGTGTATGTGAATAAAAGGCTGATTCTTAAATCCAAGCTTCGCAAGCTTGCTAACTCTATGCTGGGTAACAGTTTCCTTTTGAGAACAAATACAACATCATGTGACATTCCCATTTCAAAGGAAATATCTGCTGGACGGTGGCTTGCATTCTCTCCGCCTCGGAAGCGAGACAAGTATGCAGTGTACTTACTGAATGTTGAATGTCCATATCATGTGTATGATGTATGTTTTGATCCAAAGAAGACTCTTATTGAATTTTCTGACTGGGATAATGTGCTTCAATGCATGGAATTAGCCATACGGACATTCTTAGAAAAGGAACATTGCATGACATTAAGTGAGCAGGGTAGTAGTTATTCCCTACAAGAAAAGAACAGTGGTGGTAATATGCTGTCAGTTCTTAAGGAAGTGGAGCAGTTAAAGAAGGAATGTACTGTTGGACAGTTAAAGATTCAAAATCTTGATCCTACTGGTATGCTAAATCAAGAGAAAAACGCAGATGTACATGGTCTTTCTGAAAATGTGACCAAGAAAATGCTAGATGTTTCTCGAGCAGTGTTTGGTGTGCCTGCTAAGAGAAGGGATCAGAATGAAGGTACATGTTTCAGAGATGATTTATGTTTTCATAGTGCAGCTTTGACCTATGAAGAGACTGACATAAAGTCCGAAATTGCAGTCGTTTTGGAGTCTGGTGCTAACAGAAGCAATGAGGATGTACTGACTAACTTTGCTTCTAATCCTACATTGTGTACATGTGACTCAGAAAATCCATTTCCCAGTTTGGAAACATACAGTGCCCCACGACAAAGCATAACACAACTGACTGGAGTCTTGAAGGAGAATACAATGGATGTGGCAAGAAGAAATTTAAATAATTTAATAGATCATGTTTCTGACATTCCCTTAACTGAATCGGATAGTGAAAATTTATCAATACAGTGCATGTTCACAAAAACAGATTCAGACCTCTATCCAATTGAAAGATTTAGAAACTATCTCAGTAATAAAATAAAACCACAATATCATTCAAAACACGCTGATACTCCATCAATTACAAAGTTCAGAGAAACTTTTCACTGTGTATCAAATATTGATATTCCTGTGCCTTTCAAGAATTTTGAGTGGCACGCTGTAAAGCAGTTCCTCAGAATGTCGGGATTGCTCAAAGAAGGTGTAAACCTTACAAATGAATGTGTCAAGTCTGATGTTACTATGAATCTTAAGGATGTTCCAGTTGGTGGCTGTGAAACAACTCGGCAAGATATACATGCCCATGAAGGTGATAGTAGTAGTTTCTTTCATAAGCCACAAACGAATGTTAAATGTTTGCTAGGGAAAAGAACTGAAAAGCAAGCAGATGTGAGTAGGGTGTGTAAAAAATTTTACGCTAGGGAACATACTAATTGTACATTGCATGCTGGGCATTTGTTACAACATTCTTTGCTGCAGGATGCTTCCAAATCACTGAGTGATGTGAATGTTACCAACCCTATCACAGAGTTTGAAAATAGTGAAAACAAAGAAGCTGATGTGTTTGAATATGAAAGAACCTTTTCTCAGTGCAGTACTAATTTTCCAGATGAGTCATTAAGCACAAAAGGTGTAAGTAATGTGTTTTCTTCCTCTAGCTACAAAAGGGCTGTATGTAAAGAGTTTAGCGCACCTCATAAGGAGGTCGTAGAAGTAGAAGAGTGTTTCCAAATTCAGTTCCCTAATAATGTTCATATTTGTGGACAGAACCAAAGAGAAACAAAGCTTACTGCCACGAAATCTAATGTGCCTCTTAGGGATCGTTTGAAGGCATCAGATGTGGCTGATAATGAGAGGAGTAACTTTAAATGGTTTCATCTTGCAACCACTACTGAGGTTAAAAATGTTAAGGAACACTTGCACAGTACACAAAAATACCATTCTGAACATAAAAGAAATAAATATACTGATGGAAGAGGCATGTTTTCATTAACCCAGAATGGTAATGGAGTTCATAACCAGTTAAAACTAACCCATCCTAAAATTAACGTGTGTAAGTGTCACACAAAGACTTACAGGCAAAGTGACAGTTTTTCAAGAAACTACTGTACGAGTTATGACTTCCTGCATACTCTTGAAAGAAAAGAAACCAAAGAGAGTAAGTGCACTGCACAGAACAGTATACCAATTTGCCAAACAAATTTGCAGGATGAATATGCAATTGGCAAGACTTCTAACTGTTATGGGAACTCACATAATGTACCAGCCTACAGAAAGTCTGTAAGGTTTAATTGCACTAATAAAAGGGTTTTCAACAGTAACTGTGAGGGCAAAATGGTGCAGCCATTCACAAGCCCTGATAGTTCCCACTGTGGGTTACACAATGTGAATGTTGAAGAGGAGTGTGTCAGACCAGATTTTGGAACTGTTTCATTTAGATTTTCTCCCAAGGTAGTACTCAGGCATCAGTCAGGATGCAGGAATATATTAAAGACTTTCAGCAGCAATTCACATATGCTATGTGGTGGCAAACTGATGAAGGACATGCAACATACAGAATTTGTAAGAAATCACTGTATGAATAATTGTGCACAGAGGATTTCTCAAGTGGTTTTATCATCAAAGCCTGCCATGTTTAAACATCAGCTCAGCAACAATTTGATCCTCACTTCAGGCAGTGAAGCAGATGTTGAATCTCGTACTGATGCAGAGCCATGCCCCAGAAAAAGGAGATGTGTTAATATATTGCCGTGTAACAAGACTTGGACTGGAAAGCGGAGATTAGCCAAGCTTCCAAGTAATCCGGAATATTCATATGCACATGCAAACGATATTAATATCAGTCATTCTGCAGAATATCTGAAGCAAAAAATTTGTTATTCAATTAATAAAGGTGGGAATGGGAATGAATTAGCAAAGCAGCAGCATGATGATGAAGCATGTTTTTCATTTCAAGAGCAGGAAAAGAGTGCTGGATGCTTAGCATCTGATATGCAAGGAGGCAGGAGCAGAGTGGTTGATAAAAGCCCACAGATGTCTGTAGATGGGGGAGTTCCTCATATATTCAATGACAGTAACAATACCATTGTTCCAAGTTCTGGTAGCAACTACAACTCTCTGTCGCATTTCAGCCAGACTGCTAACTGTAAAATGGTAGTCAGTGATTCAGATTCTGATATTTCCATACAGGAGTATGCTGTAACTAGCAAGAAAGATTCAGGAAACCTTCCATGTGGGCAGAACAGGTTAACAGTTTCTTCTAATGTGAACACAACTGAGTATCACAACCATTGTTCAAGATCATTCTCACATGAAATTGAGGGAGGGAAAATTGCTGCTGAAACTGATAGCATTTGTGTTCCTGTTGGGAAGGATTCCAGTGAAGTAGAAACCAGAACACTAGGTATAACAGAAACTCATGCTTGTAAGGAAAAAGATGTTGAGAATGTATGTACAGAATTATCTCCTACTGTAATATTAGATGTTATTGATACTTTAAGAAGCATTTGCATTTCTGATTTTCCTAGTAAAGAAAATTGTGCAAGAACTGTAAGAAATGAAGACAGCATTTCAGAGGTGGGAAATGTTAATTCTGGTGGTGAATCTAATATGGTATCACCAAAAGTTACTGTAGTGCAAGAAGTTTCAGAAAGTTTTAACTCACCTGTAAATAACAGAACAGATAAACTGAGTGATACTATGAAAAATAATTCTGGAGACACATCTTGTGAAAGTGAGTCATTATTTTCTAAACAGTCTTCACCAAGTGACAACATAAAATGTGGAATATCAGGTTCTAATAAAGGCATTGAAGATGAAACTTCACAACTTTCATTAATGGAGAGCGCATCTGGACAAGGGCTAGTGTTATGCTTTGGAGGATTGTCACAAAGCAATTCTGAGCATTGTCGAATGTCAACAGCTCTAAACCGCAAGGATGGTGGAAGTACCCATGTGCTAACAAGAGAAGAGGAGCCTGGAGTAGGAAGTCTGGCTTGTGATTTAGAACGTTCATTTTCCCTTAAAGAACCATTATCAAAGAATAAGGAAGTCTGTGGTGCTTCTGACATTTCCAGCTTGGCAAAAAAAAATAATACAGTTGTAATAAGAGACACTATATTTAACTTTCGAAGGACACCTGGTGGACCAAACAGTTCACCTGAAGATGATAAGTTAGTATCCAGGAACAGCCTAAACCATGCAGTGTTGGCTGCTGATAACTTTGCTGAAGATGGAAGTACACACACTTTAAGACAGGATGGCATTTTCAATTCAGAAAGTAATTCTTGTATGCAGCAATATGAAGCACTTTCATTTTGTAAATCAACACAGTGTAGTAATATCGGCACTAGATTATCAAATAATGTCAACATTAATGTCAGGGAACATGGAAGTGATGTAATGCATACTGATTTCATTACTTCTGAACAGGTAACTCATACAAATGCTGCAGGCAGTGATGGCAAATTTAGTGTTCTTTCTAAGAATCTTGAAGCCTGCAAGAAGCAAAATGTAAGCGAATTGCTTCATCCTGGGGCATGTACAGTAACAGGTGGACAGATATTAAGGGAAAAGCAGTCAGATTTATTGGACAGAAAACGAAGAAGTGATAGCGATGGTTTGGATACGCATGGGAAAAGAAGCTGTATGGGGCAAACAAATGAACATGTTTCCATGCAAGCGTGTAAACCATGTAATAATAATGTAACAGCACCTGACGTGTGCATGTCTGATTCAATTTCCACTCAAGATCTAAATGAAGCTTTTGACAATGTTATGAGTAAGGTAGCAGGTTCTGACACAAATAAGAAAGAAAATTGTGCTTTTACAGTTGGACAAGATGGTATAGCTGCTGACACCCTTGGAGACAACACTGTTGAAATTGATATGCAAAAAGAAACAGACAAAATAAAATGTAATTCAAAAGACATTTCTTTAAAATGTCCAAAAGGATGGGAACAAAAATTGGATCCTAAAGGTAAAATATTCTTTGTTCATCTGGAAACTGGATTAATGTCGTACACCATACCTAGCCAGCCGGTGACTCAGAATTTATTTTCAATGAGTAAAAGATTTGCATTCTTACCCAAAGGGATGTCACCTGTCTTGAAAAATAGAGTGAACAAGCCTTGCAAAGATCCAGAAGAAAATACTTTGACTCCTATTTCACATCAGGCACTGTGTAATGTTATTACGGACAGTTACAACTTAGTGGATGAGTTGGCAGTTGTCAAGTGGAAAGATGTGCAAGAGAAAAAAGGAACAGGTAAGATTATCTGCATTATATGCATGCATTGTCACGATTACAGTTTTCAAAATAACATCTGCATATGTATGCAGTTTATTAGTAAGCTTCCCATTTACTCAATGTGACTTCATTGTTTAGATGACTGAAGTTTCTGTGTGCTACTTTATGACATGTGTCTATTGCATAAGTGTAACCTTCTCATTGAATCAGGACTGTTTGCCTGTAAACAGTTTAAAGAAATCAACTATGTATGGTGTACTTATGTTTACCAATAAAGAACTGTATTTGGTTACGTGGTGCACTGTGAGATGACAGATGGGAAAAACTGAATACATTTGAATAGACTTGTCTTATATAAAGAAATTTAATGTGATGGATTTTTAAGTAATGAAGGCAATGAAAATTATTTGAAATTAATATTTTAACATTCATATTATTACCATTCATGCAAACATAAAACAGTGTTTAACATTGTCCATACCGTGTATGTACTTACATAGAATGATATGTATTGACCACCTCGTACACACATGCTAAAATCCAATATTCAACTTTTATTATACACAGCCCAACATGTTTCGATGCTCTAAAGCATCATCTTCAGGGGGTGTTATGTTTAAAAACACTTAAAATCCCTTTTAAAAAACACACAACACAGTTTTAAATTGTCCTTCAAAACATTATTTTTTCACCACACAAGTTAAGGCCTGTGGACTTGCTGATGAATATTATACGTTGATGAGTAACATTCATGGAAATGGAACATTGTAGAACACAAGCATCAAACTCTGTGTAGCCTAATATGTGCTTTATCCCACCTAGATAGTGCATTTATCGATTCTGAGACTAAACGGGATTATATGCTTCCTTCTCTGTTCACACACTTGCATTCACAACACAGCCACCATTACAAAAACAAGATCCTTGAAGTATCTGGCCCCTATTTTGATGATTGCAACATGAAATATTAGTGAATTTTTTAAATCTTTACATTCTCATAACATTCCTAATATTTTGTAGGACAAAGCCCATATTGGGCTTCACAGAGTTTGATGCTTGTATTCTACAATGTTCCATTTTCATGAATGTTACTCATCAACATACAATTTTTGTCAGCAAGTCAACAGTGTTAACTTGTGTGGCATGACAGTAATGTTTTTGTGGACAATTTAAAAACTGTGCTATATGTTTTCAAGTGTTTTTTAAAAGTGATTTTAAGTGTTTCTAAACATAGTGCCTGCTGAAGGTGATGCTTTAAAGCATGGAAAAATGTTGGGCTGTTTATGAGAAAGCTGAATATTGGATTTTAGCACATGTGTATGAGTTGGTTGTTAATACGTATCATTCTATATGTAACAGTGTTGTAAACTTCTGATAATTTTTGAAGATAGAAAATTTATTTGCCAAAACATGTCAGGAAAAATATGCTACAGAGTGTTTTGTAATTGCTAATACAAAATGAAAGTTTATTTTGGACAAGTCAGTAGAGAGTAAGGATTGGGAAAATGCAAAACAAGGATGGGAGTTTTGTTTAATGCTGTTGGCATCAATGTGTAGACCAGGGCCAGTAAACCTGTTTGAGAGTGTGTGCCTAAATTGTGGATAATGTGTGGAGAAATTCTTTTGAGTTGTCATATGAATTTTGAACAGCAAAATGAAGCCTTGGAGTTTTGCTTTATTAATTATTATGTATGGTACTTATTGTAGTATAAATATTTGTTTGCATCAAAACTTCGGTGACATTGCTTGCTGTTTTCTTCTGTTTGTTAAAAACAAAAAATTCAGTGCTCAGCCACAAGCAGAAGTAAAAGTATGAGCAGAACAATTTGTCATTACCTGAACAGTGATTTTTGTTGGTCGATTTTTGCAGTTTCAGTGGCACTGCAAAGAGGGGTGGTCTGAATAAAATTGTGCTTTTCTGCTCCTTGTTTGGGCTCTTGGGGTCATCAGTTTATTATGGGGATTGCAAAATGTTTTGTCCAAAGTCATGCACAGCCTCACTATTGTGAGGCTGGCAGCCTACTGATGACACGTTTTCCAGTTCTTTACACTGCTGCTGGTCTGTATAAATGAACTATGGTATCCAGTTGCATCATCATTTAATAATTACAATA
Organism: Coptotermes formosanus; assembly: GCA_013340265.1. Taxonomy (NCBI): domain Eukaryota; kingdom Metazoa; phylum Arthropoda; class Insecta; order Blattodea; family Rhinotermitidae; genus Coptotermes; species Coptotermes formosanus. The sequence goes on from BLKM01004955.1 coordinate 556,673, forward strand.
ATCACTTACAATCTCTATGCTTTCATATATAATTCTTCATAATATGGGAAAGTTATTTGAGCCACACACGCACATGCCCACATGTACTGTCTGTCTCTTTTTGACACACACACACACACACACACACACACACACACACACAATAAAACCACTTGGGACAGCACTGAATTTCAGGTATGAACAAAATCTTCTTGCATGCCATAGGTTTGTCAGCTATGGATAGACAGTCATGGGGGTGATGATTCAACAGAAGGCACAGCACATGACTATGTATGTTGAACATTAGAGTATTTTATATGTATGTGTATATACTCAAGTTAGGAATATAGAACTTCATCAGGAGAATGCTAAAACTAATCTGTCAAAAAGAAATAAACCTAAATTAAGAAATGATGATTTTTTATGGGTAAAACCTTAAAGTATAATTTGACAGATAAGTTAAATACCAATGCATATAAGAAAGGTACATATTTTAACATAACAAGCAATAAAGAAAATCCTTTTAAGATTTTTCATCAAAACATAAATGGCCTGAAATACAAAACCAATGAATTAGTCTGCTCTTTTGGCTCAGATTATCCTCATATTTTATGTCTAACGGAGCATCATATGAAGGAGCATGAAATAGATACAGTATCCATTGAACATTATAATTTAGGTGCCAAATTCTGCAGAAAAAACAAAAAGAATGGTGGTGTGAGCATTTTTGTGCATGAATCAGTCAAATTCTCAGATATACATCTTGAAGGATATAGTTCAGAACTTGATATTGAACTTTGTGCAATCAAATTAAACTTACTTTCAGTTAATGTGATAATAATAAGCATTTATAGATCGCCTACAAGAAATTTTAAACATTTTTAAAATAAATTTGAAAACATCCTAAGTTCATTACATAGAAATAAAAATGAAATAATAATAATATGTGGAGATATAAATGTAAATTACTTAGTCACAACCCATAGAAGACAGCAATTGGACATGCTTTTAAGCACATATAACTTAATTAATTCTGTTCAGTTCCCCACTCGTATTCTCAATGTTTCATCTACTGCAATAGATAGTATATTTATAGATAAAACGAGAATACGTACCATATGCCCAATTGTTAATGGGCTTTCTGATCATGATGCCCAAGAAATACAGTTAGACATTACAGCTCCTCCAGAACAAAATTATACTACAAAACAGCATAGAAATTATAATAAGTATTCCATAGATGAATTTCTGATAAATCTAAGTCATGAAAACTGGGAGAATGTCTTCAATAGTAATGATGCCAATATCTCATTTAATAATTTCTTAAACACATACTTGAGGATTTTTAACTCAAGTTTTATAAGTAAACCCTTAAGATGTAAAAATAATAATACCCCCTGGATTACTAAAGGAATAAGAGTCTCCTGTAATCAGAAAAAAGATCTGTGTATGCTAAGTAGGGAAATGAAAGATGCTAAACTGACACTACACTATAAACAATATTGTAAAATATTAACCAAGGTCATTCTTTCAGCCAAAAAACTGTGTTATGACTCCAAGATTACAAAATCAGATAACAAAATGAAAGCCATTTGGGAAATTGGGAAAAAGGAGACTGGAAATAAAAATTGTAACCACATAGTACAAGCCTTGGAAATTAATAATGTTACAGTTACTAATCAAGATGCCATCGTTAATTCCTTTAACAATTATTTTGTATCAATAGCAGATAAAATAACTGAAAATTTGAAGAGTAATATAGCTAATCACGATAGCATAACAAATCCAATTAACCTTATGAAAGAAAGTACTACAAATCGGTGTCCAATAATAAATTGGTCCTATACCTCGACTACTGAAGTGAAGAGAATTATAAAATCCCTAAAAAGTAAAAACTCAAGTGGATATGAAAACATTCCAGTTAAAATACTCAAAATGAGTGTATCTTTCATTTTGTCTCCCCTAACATACATATGTAATGAAGCACTGTCAACGGGGAAATTCCCAGATCGATTGAAATACGCTATTGTAAGGCCAATACATATACAAGATAGTAAGCTGATAATTTCAAATTATAGACCCATTTCCATACTAACATCATTCTCCAAAATATTTGAAAAGTTAATCTATGCTAGACTATATGACTACATATCTACTAATACTTTAATAACTAAAGAACAGCATGGTTTTAGGTCTACTGCGTCCACTCAAACGGCTTCATATGCTCTCTTAAATGAAATCTTAAAAAGTATGAATAATAATTGTATTGTGGGTGGGTTTTTCTGTGACCTCGGGAAGGCCTTTGATTGTGTAAATCATAAAATTTTACTTAAAAAACTGGAAATTTATGGGATAACAGGAAAATTTCATGCTCTGATTGCATCCTACTTAAGTGGTAGATACCAAAAAGTAGTTCTAGAAGACACATCATCTAATTGGGAGCTGAATAAACATGGGGTCCCTCAGGGTTCTATACTTGGCCCTCTCCTTTTTCTGTTATATATAAATGATTTACCTAACATGTTCCCAAAAATGACAACAATCTTATATGCTGACGATACTAGTATAATAATAAATGACAAAATCCAGATTATTTTAAAACCATTATGAATAATACATATCAAAATTTAAATAATTGGTTTAAACAAAATTTGTTATCCTTGAATCATGAAAAAACCCATTTTTTACATTTTAATATAAAAAATACTAATAGTATTAATATAAATACTGACCATATAAAAGAGCCCATATCCAAAATACAACACATTAAATTTTTAGGCTTAATGTTAGATGATACATTGTCATGGAAACCCCATATAGATAATTTAATATGTAAATTAAGTTCAGCATGTTTTGCCATACGAACACTGCAGTCTGTTGTATCAGAAACCACATTAAGGGCAGTTTATTTTTCTTATATACATTCAGTCTTGAGTTATGGTATAATCTTTTGGGCAAATTGTTCTGACAGTAATAAAATTTTTCAGCTTCAAAGAAGGGCAATAAGAATTATCACTCGCTCTAAAAGTAAGGCATCATGTAGGGAACTGTTTAAGAAATTAAACATACTGCCACTATATTCACAATATATATTATCAATTTCAATACATGTTGCACAGAATAAGCATTTGTACGTTACAAATCAGGAAATACATAATATCAATACTAGATACAAAACCAATCTTCACCCACCAATTTCTAATACAACTAAGTATCAAAAAGGCCCATATTATTCTGGAATAAAGATCTTTAACCATTTGCCAGAAAACATAAAAAAACTGTCAAACAACATAGTACCATTTAGGTCAGCCTTAAAAGGATTTCTTTATGCAAATTCATTTTATACTGTTGATGAGTTTTTTAATTGTGGTTGAATTCTGTTTTTGGTGTGCATGGTATTCTGTGAATCCTTATATATACTTGACTCTTGTGTAATGTGTGTATGTTTTGTTGTGTCTATGTCTTTACATGTATCATTGTATTATGTCCTTGTACACATATCTTAAGCATTATTATTTTAAATGCGATTTATTTTTTACTATTCCTAATGATTTATTATATTATTGTTTACTTTTTATTATATTTATTGACTTGTTACCAAAGAAGATTGGAACACTTTTGAATTTGTGACACATTCTATATCCAATGGTTGTGATGACCTGTTGACTTGGATTTGCTCGAAGATGAAATAAATTACAATTACAATTATACCATGAGTTCAAGAGGCTGTTAAACACGTGAAGAGCTGCAACATCACTGGCAGAGGCAGTTTGAGGATGTAGCATATGTGATAAATTGTGAAGGTACTGCTGTCCCATGCAGCACATATCAATGCCATACAACACATCTCATGTTGAACAACCTCTTGAATTGACGTTGTACACACATGGCGCTGTTAAGTTGCATGTACAACATCATGCACTTTGCCTTCTTGCTAGATTACTCTCACCATGTTTGTCTATATACTGCTGTCAGATGCACTAAACAGAGCACCCTGCTTCCATTTATGTTTCTGGATTTTTCCCAACCCTTCACTCTGCCTTCACCCACTACCCTCTCCATTTGTTTGTCTACAATGAAGTTTCCTCTCTGAACGAATAATTATGGAAGAAACTGTATAATATATTGCAGAATTTCATTCATTTATTTTTGTATCAAATGGTAATATAACATTAACATAATTATTTATTGTTTTATACAAAGGGATGTAAATGTATTGAAAAGTTTTGAGGTTATGTACTTTGTGAAGCTTGCAGAGACCTGGTGAAGAAGCTGCTAGCAGAATCAGATAATCGAATGCGATTCTGTGAGAAGGAGGTGCCCAGTGCTTGTACAGAGGAATTACCCAAGAGTATAGTGAAAGTATACAATGTCATCTACCCATATACCTTCAGTAAGGACGTATTCTCTGACTTGAAGGTTAGCTGTTTGTTGTATGTTACTTGTATGGCATGCTCATTACTTCTCAGTGTTAACCAGCTGTTTATAATGGTACAAAAATAGGATATGTTTGTTATTTTTACACATTCATATTTGGCATTGTGGTAAATGTAGGTCTAGAAGCTGACAGAGCCTATGTTGACAACCTGTGCTGCATAATATAACTTTCAACGTGTTAAAGCTGGTGTTGGAAATTATTTTCAACTCTTAGATGTGCTTGACACCTGGTGAACAAATTATTAAAATCTGTTTGATGTTACTGTCTAGAAACCGCTGATAGTGCATACTTCATGAGTTTAAATTTTTCCTCTTGTGTGTGGGCTACGCATTTGCTTTCCACCTTGTCCACAGATAACAGTCACTTGGCATCAAATTTGGTAAATGATCAGGCCACAAATGACAGTTAATTATTCAGTCCCCAAAAATGTTATGGAAGGTGGCTATTGTATTATTGGCTGTGGGAGTAGTTTCAGTGTCTTGCTGGAACAACCTTTATTCCTTCTCTTAAGTTTTCAAAAAATGGTGGATGAACTTGTCTGGCAGATTTGTCTGTTTCTTATATTAGTTGATGGAATTTATGGTCATGTAAAACTGTCAATTCCTGCCTTACATTTTTCCACTTAATGACTTTCAGAGTCATGAGTATTATCAGATATATGACCATCCAAACGATTGCTACACATTTGTTTCTTCTGCTGCTCTGTTTACTCAAGGTGCACTCCTGTTCACCATATGTCACTGTTTGTTACAGGGTTTATTAATTTTTTTAAGCTTATTTTACTATTGGTATAGCGAAAATTCAAAGAGTGGTGCTGAATAAACATGTTGCATCCACTAATCCGAGTTCTAAAAATGTAGAACTTAGCTTTATCAACGGAAGTTGATTTACTAAAATAAACTGGAAAATATGAGTTTTAACCCAAGTGAAACATCAACAATTAGGACATGTAAGGGAAAAATAAAAATTTAGATCATATGTTAAAATTTATATTTATGTTGGAATATATGCTTAAAATATTGTTCCAAGATTTCTGTAGGAATAAGTACAGTTTAAGTATGAGTATCAGTAATTTATATTGTAGTGTACTCTGCATTACTTGTTATTTGAGTTTTTTTAACTTTAGTTACCACATAATTGCCTCAAGAGTCACTGTGTTTTATTTCTGACTATCTTATTGAACAAGGTAATCATTACAACATTAGATCCACTGAGAAACAAATATTGGGATATAGACTGGTTTTCAAGGATATTTTACATTTGAAACTCAGAGCATTACTGCATGCAAGTGACTTACATATGTCTGTCTGTCATGCTCATATTATCTACTGAATATTTAGTGCAGACATAGAGAGTGGAAAATATACTCCTGTGTGGAATGTTTTTGGAACACATTCCTTACAATTTTGCACCTTTGACCTTGGTGTATATTTGTTAGAAGCCTATCTTTTGTTGCATAGATAATCAATTGTGTGGAAACCAGGCTACATTTGTGCCATAAAACTCATGACTGTACCCATACCAGACAGCACAAGCATTGACACTGAACAGGCAAGTTATGTTCCCTTGTATGAATATTGTACTAAGTATATGCATTGCAGAGTGTTTAAAATAAATGTTTCAGATTGTAATTATGTCTTCACTTGTATATTGTGTACCATATTTTTGCACAGTGAATTATGTTTCATGAAGTTGAAATGTTGATTCTTTTCTTCAGGTCTTGGGGCAGCTGGATAACAAATTCATTGTTACAGTAGTTGGTCCAAGGTGTGGAAAGAATCAAAATGTGATTGTCTTGTTTGATCAACACGCAGTCCATGAACGCATTAGACTTGAAAGTCTGATGAAAGGTTGGTATATTTAGAGTGTTTCTTTCATTTATACACATATATGACAGTAAGTAAAAAAATTAAAAGGCAATTTTGTTGTAACTTTGGAAAAATAATCACACTTTAGTTAGAGGTAATTTATTTTCTATGTAAAGGCCCTGCTGTCAGTGCACGTGGCTCGTTTTCTATGACTCATACTTATGTCAGATTCAGTTTTATCATTTCTGATTCTTCATAAATCTTAGATTTGCTAAGTGTTACTATTCTTAACATCAGTAAGTGCTGCAGCTGATGGCTGTCCAGAATGGTTTTCAGTAACAGTAATCAACCGTTCTTTAAATTTTTCCATCTACCCATAAGCTTTCGTGAGGCTCATATACAAGTTGTTACTGTACTGAATTGTGATTTGTCCATAAATGTTACTACATTTTTACCTGTTACAATATAAATTAGATCACAGACCACTGACTCTTACTGTGTCACAAATCTGAGTAAAATACAATTGAGTCCAGTGAAATGGAGTCACATATCACAGCCTCTACTGACATTCAATTACTGACTGAGTAACACGCATACTTCAGATTACCATGGGTCTCTGGTATATGTGCATGTGTGAGGTGTGACACATGATTGGTGTTGTGTAAGTTCAGAAATACTTTAAGTGTTCTTTATAAAGTGAAAAAGATTGCCTTGTGTGTTTATATGTGCCCATCTGTCTTTAATACAGCATCTGCACCTAAACTCTTGGACAGCGTCTTTCAAAATTCAGTAGGCCTATGGGAGACTTCCAGTAGAAGTTGTCAGGCAGTTCCAGTTTGTGTTTAAAATTTGACAAACATGACAGACACTTTACGTGAAGACCTTGATATGTTTCTGCTTTCGTCTCAAGCATAACTGGTGCACAATTCTCTAAATATCTTGTGGAGTGAAAATGTTTATCCTGAAGTTCCTGAGAAAAATGAAACACTTTTTATATGCAGTGTACATGTCCCAGAAGTCTCATGGATTTCAGATAGATTAAACAAAAGGAATTTTCTTGCTGTGTCATCTCATAGCTTGTGAATTATTGGACCGATTTTGATAAAATTTTATACTGGAGGTCTTTGCACAAAATTTTCAAGCCTCATGTCTGTCCATCTTTCTGTCTGTCACCTAAAATGAGCATATACTTTTTTTTTATTTTATATTGGAAGCTTTCATTAGGACTTACCAGGTAATTCCATTTGCACCCTGTTGGCCCATAATAATATCCACTTGAGGCCATACATGGGGCTTTCATGTGTGTTGTAAATCATCAATCGTATTTTATTAAAGGACCACAAGGATGTATGATGAACCACAAAGAACTCTGGTAGGAATTTTATGTACAACATTATTTAGTGCATCCTTACCAATCTTATTTATTCTGTCTGGCAGAAGGGAAGTTGTGACTGCTGTTGTTTTGATAAGACAAAATAAAAGTTATGTCCATCTAAACAGATTACATTCTTTGCCGAATTATATCTTTTATATTTACCATTTTCATTTATTGCAATAGTCATTATTATGGAATTCTTCAACAGTGTTTGTGTAAACAGTAGATGGTCCTGTTACATTCTTACCCTTATTATTTAAGTTTTAATCAAGTATCCTATCTTGCAGATTATCTTGTTGAAGGCAGCAATTCAGAATTCAGGACAGCAGAAGTGAATCCTTGTATTAACTTAAACCTGAGCCCCAATGAAGTTAGAATTCTCTCATCTTTCCAGCATGATTTTGAAAAACTTGGTCTTCAATTTGAAGTAGCGGATGATACTAATATACAAATAACAAAAGTTCCAACTTGTCTGCTGGCACGAGAACAAAGGGAGGTTGGTTCTAATTGTTCTTAGCTGTGCTGTAGCCCATAAGAATTGGAGTATGTTTCCATATACTGTTCTGTTACTTGATGAAGATATTACACCAGAATTAAATTCATATGTAATACAAACACACACATGTGAAGTACCTGACATTTGCACTTTTAATTATGTCAGCACGGGGCTGTTTTCAAAATGCTTAGTGCTTTCCAAATTTAATATATGTTATTTACCCATGTGCTGTGTGTTTGAGTTTCCTGTCAGATGATCAGTGAGCAAGTGTACTAACTCCATGATATGGGGTGCTTCTTGAGAAATTAGTAGTTGGTCAGATGGTGAAATTTCTTACTTTTTGTGGAACTGAGAGGTTAGTTACAGTATTCAGAAGATCCTCTCAGTGGATCCAATCCTGGACGACAAGACTCCATTTTAAACTTTCAAGATTCATTTTAGTGCTTTTCTTCCAAGTAGTGTCTCCATTCAAATTTTTCCAACTAAAATGTTGTATGGATTACTGATTATAATAATTATAAAGTTAATCTTAGACTAGCATGTTTTGATGGTTGTACAAGCTCTAATAATTGATTTTACATATCTATTATTCATCAGTTTAGGATTTTATCATGGTTGCTATAGGAACAAATTTGTGTATTGTGAGTCTTTTTCAAGCACTGTAAGAATTTTGTGAACTGTTTTGACAGGCTTGGAATGATATTTATTTTGTAGATGCATGGTCGCGGTGTTTCAGTGCTTAACGGTTTTCTTGAGAGCATGATTAGGGAACAAGTTGATTCCATTCTGACTACGAGAGGTGTTGGAATTCGACTGCCTGCTATTCTGCAATCAGTCATCAGCTCTGAGGCTTGCAGAGGTAGGTTACACAAAGACATAGATGTACAAATTGTAAGTAATGCCAGCTCAGAGGATCGGACTAAATAACTGTGTAGGAGAATGGCACATATTTTTTTGTCAGTGACCCAACCTAAGAAGTTCTGCAGAATGATGTAGAATGCATGAGGGATAATTGAAGTAGCATGATTTATGTGTGTCTGTAGATGACTTTTTTAGTAGCTGTTAATGTCTGTGGAACCCTTGTGAGTATGTTTGAATTTTCACAGAAACCCTTTGACGAAAAGTGTATATTTTAGGTGCAAAAATGAAATGAAAGTTTTTAAAAATAAAATAGGTACACATGTTTATGAAAAGTGAAATTGTATTGTTGACAGTTTACCATGAAACTAGACCCAGTGCTGATTATGCACGGGGGCGGGGGGGGGGGGGGGGGACTGCATTGGAAAATTATCAGAATTATATTTGTCAGTTTCATTAGGAAGGAAATGTGCTTGCAGGACCCCAGGGTTCCATACGGCTTGAACCATTGCTGTAAGTCATAAGCTGTCACTTAATGTTCCATGCATTTCAGTAAGTCACTGCAGTGTGTCCTATGACTTCGGAAACAAGAACTAAAGAAAAGCACTTGTCTCTGGCTGCTGACTTACTTGAATATACAGAAAATTAGTGAAATATCGTAAAAAATAAAACATGATGAAACATATAGCTGCGGTTATGACCCCCAAATTAAATAGCAGTCATCATAATGGAATTTCCTTTCCTTGCTACGTGCCAAATGTGAAGCATAACCGAAATGATATGATTGCTTTCACTGATTATCAGAGTGCTAGCTAACATAAGTACACTCTACAACAGGCTTGCTGAACCTTTTATGTAGTGCAGGCAATTCTGGCAGGATTTGGGCTGTGTGCAGGCAACATGAAATTCGGTGCACAGAATGAATAAGTATATGTATAATTATATGCATAATTTTACCTGTGTATTTGTCTGTACATCATTTTTACAAAATTAGTTGTTAATACAATGTATGTCTTCATAAATATACAGTTCAGGAGTTTTCAAAATTGCTGTGCCTTCTATCTCAGATTTTCAAGGGAAAGGTTAAATCAGATTTCCTCATGTCAAATGTCTCTGCTGGCAACATAACACTGTGTCACGGGGAACAGGTGTACCATGAGCTACGGATTGAGTGGGTCTGCTCTACAAAGTCTGACCGTTAACTAACTTTCCCATGCAGAATTGCTGGACATCTTCCTGATGCATTGCATCATAAACTGCCACAAAAGTGAGATTTTAGCAAGTGGCAGCTTCACTATGAGAGTGCACCTGTTCTCTCAGCCCAGCCTGGGTGGTACATATTTTTTATTTAAGCACAAAATTTTGGAAGTGGAGTGGCTTCTGTGTTTACCAGATATCCTGTGACTTTTCTGTTTCCTGAAATGTGACAGACTGTAAGACACATGGCAGGATGATAGAACAAGTGAACAACAGGCACTGAACAGCCATTGGTGATTCCAAAGGTGAAATCTGGGACATGCTGTTAGCACTGACTGTAATGGTGTGACAAGTCTGCGGGTATATGCAGTAGTGGTGCATACTTTGCAGGAGAATAACTGCCCATCCCTCTTACTACAGGGTCTTGGTTTTCATAGATTCAGTCTTGATATGTTTATATCAGGTTTCTTTTTCTTCCCAAACAAATTAAAATTACCTTTATCAATTACACCAGCCTGTGAAATTATATTTTTTTTTTCTGCAGCATAAGGTTGAATGAGTGACTAAACCTAATTTTTGCGTGCTGATTCAAATCTACTTTCCATTTTGCCATATCACATAAGATTTTTTGCAATGCTAATATCATCTATTGAAATGATGTAACAATTTCTATTAATTTATGTAATTAAATGCACTATAAGATTCATGAAACAGTTACAAAATCTGGACAAAATTTCAATTATACAGGTAAAGGAATATTATATAAATTGTGTACACTTAAGAAATATTGTTACATACCTCAAATATGAAATAGGGCTGACTGTTTCCACCTCCGCTTCACTGCCAATGAGCACTGAGTTGCTTTGTGCTTGTGATTCTGTTAAGGGTTATCCCTTGTTAAGCACCATCAGTAGTCAGCTATCATTGAGACATCCCATCGACCCTGGTACCTTGTTTCCATCTCTTTGCTGTCCTGATGGAATCTCTCTCCCTGTTCTTCACTTAATGCCCCTAAATTTCGTGGGAAGTGATCAAGATGGGAGTGCAGGAAGTGTAACTTCAAGCTCATGTTACATCTGAGGGCTTGCAGTTTTCCAACATAGTTTTCACATTCTGTTTGTATTGAGGATCCTTAAAGTTTTCCAGAAATTTGACAGTCACCTCCTTGAATGAATCCCATGCCTAAGTTCTAAGTCATTCATGGAGTTGGTAAGTGTAGAATCTCTCATGGGTTGTTGAATTTGTGGACCATCAAAAATACGCTCTTTTACTTTCGCCTTGGACAGCAATGGAAATTTCTCTGTGAAGTACCGATAGCAGGGGCCACTCCTGTCCAAAGCTTTGACAGAGTGCTTCATTATCCTTAGTTTTATGTGTCAAGGGGGTGACAAAACTTTCTGTGGGTCAATTACAGTGGGCTTTGTTACATTTTTTGTTTTCTGCACTAGGCTTTGTCTTTTATGCCAACGTGTAACTGTCCAGTGTGTTTGGCTCTGCTGTCCCATTTGCTCAAGAAACACGGAAATTTAGTGTAGCCTCCTTGTTGGCCAACAAAATACCACATGCTTTTAGATCACAACAGACATGCCATTTGTGTTCATTATATTTAATGTTTTCTAAAACCATTTGTAAATTCTCGTAAGATTCCTTAAGGGATGATGAATTTGCCACTGGCACTGAGGCAAGATTATTTTCATTGTTTAGTAGCACAGCCTTTAAACTGCTTTTGGATGAGTCACTAGACAGACACCAGTCATCTGGTTCATAAGCTCCTCCTAGACGATGAATCAAGCCAGGTATGTTACAACAATAAACAAGTTCACCTTCCCTTATGAAGAATTTCTTGATTTCTTCCTCATGATTTCTATACCAGTAGAAGGTTGTGCCTGGAGCTAAAAGATTTTTTTGTTTCAATGTTGACCCCAGTAGTTCACTCTTTTCTTTAGTGAAACCCAAGTCACGTACCAAATCATTCAGTTCTGACTGATCCAAAGGCTGCACATTCTTACTTTCTCTGTCTGATGAAAAATGTATGTCTTCATCTTCCGCATATGAAGGGGAGGAAATTTCAGCCTGTGATAATGGCTGTGTAGGAATTGGAATGTCTGGTCCATGAGGTACAGGTTTTACTGCTGATGACAGACTTGGATACTGAATGCCCTCCTTGGTTTTTTTTGTTGTAATCAGGTATATTACACATACAAAAATAGCAATCATTTTAATGATTGTGTGGTTCACGGGAAACCGTTGGTACACTGAATGGCACAGATGAATGAATCCCTCTGAACAACTGTCTTAGATTTCCTGCACGAGTTTGACACACAACACGTGGGGCCAGCTTTTTGTCCTGCCCTCCTAATTTAATTTTAAGATGTGCAAAATACATATTCTTAAAAAAGGGGGTAATATTTCTTTCCTGTTTCTTTATCACATAACAACCACATATATAACAAAAACTGTTTGTATCATTAAAACAACCTCTCCTAGATGCACCTGATGGCGGAAAATGACCCAGGTGCTGCCATTGAACAAGGCTATCCCCCTCTTTCACGCCTTCAATACAGCAATCCCACAGTCTATAATATATTAAACGTAGTAGTAAACTGTGGCAATAAGCTATCTGACCCTCTCACAATTAAGGCTGTCACGCTGTCAGTGTGGTACAGAGTGCTTAAATATCAAAAAAACAGTACATGATCCGTACCGTGTGAAGTATGGAATTGTATAAAATCTGTACGTGATACGCAAACACTAGTAATATTTTTGAAATCAGGGCACTTGTTTTAGCTTATCTCACATAATACAACTGATGCCACAAAATCTTCACAAGCCTGTGTTATTTGATGGAGTTTATTTATTTGCAAAGCTTCCTGGTTCTTTTAGTCTTTCTTGTGTGCAGATGTGGAGTTCAAGGCACATCAGCATTGAGAGCTGTGCCTCTCCCTTAATGACATAATATAGTGGAGATAAAAACAGTCCATTGTAGTATGGACAAGCTTATGGGAAGTCTTATGTTATGTGCATGGAATGCAAATCCGTAGCATATTACGTAACATGTTGAAAACACTAAGAATTTTGTGATAAAGTTTTTGTGTTTGAAGTGCTTGAACTGACCCATTATCATGATTTATTCAGGAATCTAGTCAGCCTTAAGTCATCTCTTGAAGACATGTCATGAGAGAAATTTAATGAGATCTGTGTATATGTAACTAGTATGCTAATAAGTCAACTGTTGTTTCTGTATGACAGTATGGTACATTTTATGGCAGATTGAAAGGATGAAGTACGTGTTTCAGGAGCTGTGAAGTTTGGTGACCCCTTGTATCCTGAGGAATGTGCCGTCCTGCTAAAGAACTTGTCAAGGTGTCAAGTACCTTTCCAGTGTGCTCATGGGCGACCAGCTCTCGTTCCAATTGTGGATTTGCAACATCTTCATATACAAGCAAAAGTAAGCTCACTGATTCTGATAAAATTTTTAGGTGTATTGGTCCATAATAAAGTCTAGTTTATGTAAGACCATAAATGGTATTTGCGTGTGTTCCATAACTGTGTCATAGAGTTTGTTGAAATTTGTTGTAGCAGACTACACTTAAATTTGTTGTGTATTACAATTTTTAACTATCTAAAGCTGATTTGGGTAAGTCTGTAAGTGGACTTTTCCATGTAGTCTGTAAACCTTCCACAGATTTGGTTGAAATCTGATGTGGGAGACTCATTACTTTGCATTTCATTATTCCAAAAAAGGAAGCTTCATGAACTTTAAAGAATGTCATTAATAATTATGTGTTTGTTTTATGGAGGACACTACCAGTATTTCCAGTCATGTTATACAGGGACATATTTTATTTGACAACTGTGGCTAATCACTTCCTAGCACCTTGCTTAACTTATAAAACTCTGACATGCAATAAACAATAAATGTCAGGTGTGATGCATGTTTGCGAGCCAAAGGAAAACATTTCCAGTACCTGCTTTAAAACTGTCACTAAAAACCTAATACAGGCAGTTTCTGGGTTATGCAATATGCGACTTATGTAAACTCGAATGTAAGTAAAAAAATTCTGACCTAGGGAAAATTTATTTAGTACTGTATTTATAATACATGTAATACTGTAGTATTAATACTGAAATTATTAAATGTAGTTTGCTCTTTGTGTTTCATGTGAAAAACTGAGAGAAATAACATTTTATAAACATGTAAACTGACATATAGGATTTTTTTATTACCACCAACTACTGCACAATAATTCTGTATACTCCATTCTGTGTGCTCCTACATGCACCTGTGCAGTATGTCATTCAATGGTACACAGTACCATTGAATGACATACTGTAAGCTGCACAGATCTGTAGAAGGTGACTCACTGATGATGGCTACGAAGGTTAGCTGAAACATGCAGGAGTACACAGAATGGAGTATATAGGATTATTGTGCAGTAGTTGGTGATAATAATAAAAACCTGTATGTAAAGCAGTTGCATGGAATGTGTATAATATTAAGTATGCACATTGACATTGTAAAAACTTATACATAACCAATGAGGTGTGATAAATGAGTGGGGGTGGGGTCAATTCTGACTTACGTAAATTTCAGGTTATGTAAAAGTACCAGGAACAGAACCCTTATGTAACTCAGAAACTGCCTGTATTAATTGTAGTATACCAAACTGAAACATGTGGACCCCAACTCATGGAAAATTGAAATAGTGGTTAGCATTGCACTGCATGTCATCATGCAAAACTGAGTGAAGCAGTGATGCAAGTCATCAGATAAAATAATGTCCTTGCTCATCAGATAGGAAGCTGCATGGGAAGTAGAAATATTTTTATGACAGTAAGTGCTCTGACTGGTGTTATGAAATGTGACACCATGGTGGATACAGATGGTTTGATGGATCATGCTACCTTCATTTTCATGGTTGAGCCTGGTGTCACTGTCCATTCAGACCACAAGAAAAATATTTGTAATTGAATTTGTTATTAATGCTTTATAGTACTGACATTTTACTCTGTTAGATATGAACAGATTCTCAGCTGACTTTATGCATTCCTTTCAAGTGATAACCTGTCTGTGAGGTAGAATTGTGTTAATGTTAATTACCTTGTGTTTTATATAGGTACGACCCAAACCTCAACTTTGGAAGCTGAAGAAAAGGTCAGAAAAGCTATAGCTTATGAAGAAATCAGTCATAATTTACTGTGCTTTTATTATTTTATTTATTTTGGTTATAGTGATTTGACTGATTTATGTCAGTGGAAGAATAACTGAATCATCATCAAAGACCTGAAACTGAATATTGCTGTTGTATAACACATGGTGTGAATTGTGTAAGTTTTATGTAAGAAAAAAGGCTGTGTTGTGTGTCTTGTTGATAAGTGTAAATACAGAGTTGATTGTTTTGTTGTTCTTATTTGAATGAAGTTTATGGATATATTTTGCAGGTATATAGTCCCATAAATAAAAGTGCTTGTGTGACGTAGCACACAATTTCACATTGACAGAAACTGGCATGAGTTATGGTTGATGTTCTCATTGTTACTTAATGACAGTTGCACACCCTTAGATGCCAGTGAAGTGCACATACAAATGGGATGATACTTCCTCTTAAAAGAATGAAGTTGGAGATTAAGTAAGCTTTGAGTTGAAAATTCAAGTCTTCTGGGATGTTATGCCATGTGGGCTTGTTAAGAGTTGCTGATGCTTTAAAAGACTGTATTGCCTTTATCTTCAGGGTCAAGCTCCCTTCTTGGACTGCTTGACTCCAGAGATGAATGCACTAGAGTCCTTTGAAATATTGAGTGTAGGAAAAGATCAGCATTACTTGCTTGAGCAAGCCAACCCATGCAATTTTCCTCTTTTCAGCGCTGGCATTTGAGATGAGCACTCAGTCATGTGCCACAAGTTCATAGACAGCAGGTGGGCAGCGCATGTCAGATATATACTGTATTCTGTTGAAAAAAGGGTGTTAATGTGTCATACTTTTATCATGTGCGAGTCATGGAAATAATGTTGCCAAACATTTTGTAAAAAATATCCTAAATCATCAGTGCTATGTAAAAGAACAATATGCAGAGTAATGGAATAATTTCAAATGACAAGTTCAGTGCTGGACAAAAAAACACACAGAAATCTTACGTTTTAACTGAGAAGAAGGTGGAAAATTAGCACTCAAATTGCAGTAAGCCCTAGGTAATCCTTATGCAAATTTACTCTTTGGAATGGGATGTCAAAATTCTTAACTCAGGGCAAAAAGCTTTTGAAACTATGTTATTATAAGACTCTTTCCCCTAGAATGGAAAGCAAGAAGCTGCTGCTGCAGGTGGTTTCAAAGGTAATGAATTTTTTGTTCTGGAATTTGTGTTTTTCTTATATGAGACATGGTTTGTATTAAGTGGGACTGTGAACAACCCATTAACATAATGGTGTTTTGAAACTCTCTGTGCAGATTATGAAGTTTCTTTGCATGTAAACTTGGAGTGTGTTGGGCAGTGAGTGTGCATAAAATTGTAGGATTCATGTTTTTCAAACACAGTAGGTCTAAGTAACTCATTGAATTGGGCCCTCCTACATCTCCAGATTTGAATCAGTGTTATTATTACTTGTGGAAGGCACTAAAAGACAGAGTGTATGTGAACAATGCATTGTCATTGCAAGAATTTAAAGATGGCATTCAAAGCAAAATTGCTAATATTTCAAGACAAGAGCTCTGTTGTGTGAAGAGGTATTTTGAGAAGGTGCTTAGAAGCTGGAGATTGGCACTTAGAAACTCTTCTGTGAAATAAGTTATGTTGAATTGCAGAGGAAAAATGGACTCTAAATTCCTGACAGATGCAGGCTTCTGTGCAATAAAGTTCCTGTGACAGTTGCCATGCTCAAAGACATGATTAGCAGTACAGTTGCCTTGCTCTGAGACGTCATTAGAGGTACAGTTGCCTTGCTCAGAGACATGTTTGTACTTCATAGGTACAGTTGTCTTGCTCAGAGACATCATTTGAGGTGTAGTTGCCTTGCTCAGAGATATCATTAGAGGTACAGTTGCCTTGCTCAGAGACATCATTACAGGAACAGTTGCCTTGCTCAGAGACATCATTAGAGGTGTAGTTGTCTTGCTCAGAGGCATGTTTATAGGTACAGTTGCCTTGCTCAGATACATAATTAGCGGTACAGTAGCTTTCTTCAGAGACATGATTAGAGGTACTTTCTATATTTACCAATTGACGTGGCATTAACTTGATCTCCTGTATTTTCATTTCTTGCAAGGCCTTTAGTAAAATATTATTCTTCTTTGGAATACGTTTGTGGTATAATGTTATATTATTGAAATTAAATCATCCCTTTTTAAAAAGGCAGGTGCTTTAAAACAAATATTTTTTTATCTGTGTTTAAGATACAAATTAAATTTGGTTTTATTATGTCAGTGTTTCCACTTCATGTTTTTGCCAAACTTATCTGTCTTTGCCAATTTTGTGTCAATATGGTTATTGAAATATAGCCAGTTCTAAGTTACCACCCAGTCAGGATTATGTCACGCTAAAGGGGCATGTGGGACAGCATTATGACATAATCTTGACTTGGTAGTAGACTAGGGCCAGACTGCAAGCCAGTACAAGTCACTGAGTGACGGCCAGTAGATCCAAATTGACTTATTAGAAGTGAAGAACATTGCTTATTTAAAACTCATTTTTTTAAATATTAAAATTTTCCAAAAACAGTTGATGGAATTCATCACATTTACCAGTGATGAATCCTGATCTTGGAGGTCAGGAATTGCCACTGATATTTATTCACGAGTATTGTCTCCCATATAACACATTCACCAGTATCTGGTGTTTGCATTGATAATAAAATGAAGACAGGACAGTAGAGGAAAACAATCACTGTACACACTGGGAAACTGAGTAACTATTTTATGAAAACTATATAAGGCTTTTAGTTATCACTATATGGTCTTGATGTAATTTTCATACACTTGGGGTTCATGGTTTTATTTTAACTAGGTATGTCTAAATAATCGAATGTCTGCTAAGTCAGTAAGTGCAGTTATATGTACTTTACAGTTGTAAATATAGATACAGACGTTTGTAGCTGCATGTTTTTGTGCTTTAACTTTCACTAGAAAATGACGAATTCTCGGACGATGAAACCCGTCACTCGGCAGTTAAACCACGACTTTTTGTCCCCTCCTCCTGTCCTTCACTGATGGTGGTGATAGAGACTTTTTAAAAACAGATATGTAGGTTTTCTGATCATAGTCATGGTTATCTTTCCAAAACCGCTGGGCTTCTGCTCCATATTGAGGTTGTTAAACGCCCAAGACGATGTCATTAGCTACAATCTTTGCTTTCCACCTTATGTACGAGTATTATTCGAGTTCGTGTTTGGCAACAATATGGCCACTCTAATCACTATCGAATGTCATCCTGGCGTTACATTAAGCTATCTTCTTGATCGATATATCTCGATACGACCTTGACAAATCTCGGAGAATGCGGTGTGGGTGAGTGTTTGAAATGTTTCGGGACATAGCTTTCAATCTAAGAAGTGCGTAATAGTATGTCTGTGTTAGGAGTTTACAGCGTGTTATGTGTACGCCTGTGTAATGAAAATTATTTTGGGCCGAGCAGTGCGTCTGCGTACTTACGTAAGTTTACGGAAGTAGGGTTAGAATCCTGGGAGAGAGACGGGCTCATTGACGGAACGATTTCAAACACATGAGCATTTCGTCGGTATATTTACGATATGGACCTGTGTTGAGAAAAATAATCGGACACTGATGTTAATTGCTGAATCCGCATTGTTAAGCATAAATTGTAGGAACGTTATTTCCGTTGTTTGAAGTTGCTCCTAATTCGATTAAGCAGACCGATTTGTGTTGCACTTGACATACAGAAAATCTGTAACGTGGCACAGTCCTTTATTGTATTTTGAAATGCAAGTGATTTAGGGTACTTAAACTCGTTATCTGTTTGTGCCTACCAAAAGAGGTGGCACGGTTTTGACTCTTAACTTATTAAGGGATTCGTGTCGCGAACTTTTAAAGCTTGAACAAGCCCCATTATTGTTATTATCTACAGAGAGGAAATTTGCATCGCCTTTGTATTTTGATAATAGGTGTGATCTTGAAATAACTGAAAACTAAAGGTACCACACTGAACATTATTTGGGTGGAAAAATTATAACATTTATATTAATGGTTAAAGTAGTGCGCCTATAAAAATATGGGCGTAATCATGCTGCAGATCAAATGGTTGGATGGCCGGACATTTTGCGTAACCTACCAGTCGTGTCATCTTATTGTATGATCGTGGAACAGATGTGACAGCGTTCAGTATCGAAGTGGTTATGGCAGTGGTGACTGTTTCTTGTAATAACCATGGAAATACAAGGCCCCTGCTGAGGTCCCTCATTCAACAAATGTGCACTGCACTGACGGGAAATGGAGTAACAGGTAAGTTACCAGCTTTTTTGTATCGTTTGGTTTGCATGATAATACATATAAAGTCGGAATGACGCTCGTCGCCGTGGACAGTACGCAGACGGTGCAAAACGATTGTCACATACGCAAAAGAGTGGTCCAGAGTGTGTGTGCGCGCGCGCGCGCGCGTGAATGCGTGCAATCTCAGGAGGAATATAAGGGCGCGCCGGTATACAGGTCTTGTGACGCGTAATGCAACCTGTGCTATGGCGTGTTCATTCCAACGATTCTCGGAATATGAGTACACTGGGTAGAGGAACTGCCGGAATCTAATAGACCGACAGTTGCCTGATCCGAGGTGTCGTGTTACTGGCATTGAGTGCCGTACGTCCACGGACTAACAGCAGGTGCAGGTTTAGATAACTTCCAGCAACTTGAGCGTAAGGAGATTATCAAATGCTGCTGCACGTGATTAAATGTGAGAAGTCTGTTCATGTTTGTAGAAGTAAAATTCACATGTGACTAAGACGAACTCTTGTCTAATTTTAGAGTGATTCAGTGGTTGCAAGCAGTACATGACTAAGGACATTTCGAGACGCGTTTGTTTGTGTGTATGTTGGTTCTTGTTTCTGTGCATGTGTGAGCGTATCCCCCCTCCCCCAACCCGTTCGCGCGTCTGTGCACAAAAAAGAACACGTCTGCTATTGCCCTATCTTAAGCCAGTTAATTTCATTTCGCAGAACAACCCATCAGTGTGGTATAGGGATAGAGCAGTCAGTACTAGGCTGACTAGGCTACGGGCTGGACGATCCCGGCGGAGGCAAAGAGATTTGTTTCTTCTCCAAAACGTTCTTTCTGGGGGGTAAGGTGGCTCGGAAATGAAGTTAACCACTTATCTCCACCTAGTGCTGCTGTTAAGAATGAATGGAGATGTACGTTCATGCCCCTTACGTGCCTTCGTGGCGCGGGCAGGGATAGTTTTGGATATGCAACAGTATAGAAGGATGTACCAGTTGCTTGTTTTGTTTATTGTAATGTTAAGTCTTGCATTGTCTATATAATGTTGTGGTGACATACGTGTTTAATTCCAGCCTTTTTAGCAATATCCATCTAATGATTTGTTGTTCGATGAATGCCCGGGTTTCAAGCCGTTTATACTTTTGTTGGTGTAATTATTGCGATTTTTATCTGCTTTATGCCTGGTGTTGTAATAATTACACGTGGGATCCGCTTCTGAACGGCACTGAGTGACATATCTTTCCTTCCGTATCACTATTCACAAATATCACCATCTCTCTAATTCAATCCCCCTCCACCCCAAAAGAAGAAACAAGTACTCTGCATAGACATCGTTAAACAATAAAAATAAACAGGACTTTATGGACACCTGTGAAGTGTCCTGATTTTTTGTGTCCTAATCAGGCCAGCCTTGATTGGTAAGATGATCATACTGTTTGTCGAAACTTTGGTCTGTTGTCTGATGTCATGGCTAATCATATGTTACATTGTACGCCACACCTATTTGAACGTTCCCTTCACATGTATTCACAGTATTTTAAGGAACACTTTCTTTTACGACCAAACTGAATATTTACCGAGGCCTGTAAGTCTATTTTTTGGAATAATTCTACAGTACGTCACCTATAAAATCTAATTTTCTTCAATTCAAATTATATTTTAAATCGGTAACAATGTAATTTCAGTAAGGAGGATGCGCGTTTCATTTTCACTTTAGTTTCAGGAGGCATAGGAGTTATATGGAAAATATCGTCTTTGCGTCTGTGCTGATGATGTGAGTTTATTGGGTAAAGCCATAAAAATACAGAGATTTATCGAGGCCAGTAACAAGATCGGTTAGGCAGTAAAGGCACAGAGAATGAAGCAGTTTATAAATATTTCCGAAATGTGACAGAATTAAGGTAGGTGTATCTCGAAACGATAAAAAGTACTTTCATGACGAATTGGAAAAGTGCACTTCACGGAATGCTGCTTTCATTTTGCTCAAATACTTTGTGTCTTCTCGCCTCTCATCTAAACGGACTAATTTTAAAATATATACAAAACAGTAATTTTTTTTATTTTTATCTTTGGGCTCTCGCCCTAAGGGAGGACTACAAGACGAGGGTGTTTGAGAACGGGGTGCTCAGGAGAGTATTGGGATTTAAATTGGTGACGTAATATGAGTAGGGAGAAAGTTTTTTAGTGGTGAAGGGCAGACGCTACGGACGCACCGCAGCCTTGAGGCTTATTGTGCAACGATGCAGATTATTATTTTTTGTCCTTTTCCTAGTAATGTGGAATGAAATTGACAAGGGAAAACCGAAGTACTGGGGGAAAAACCTGTCCCAGTGCCACTTTGTCCACCACAAATCCCACATGGACTGGCCCGGGATCGAACCTGGGCCTCCGCGGTGGGAGGCCGGCGGCTAACCGCCTGAGCCATGGCATGGCCATGGAGAAAGTTACATGATGAAGAGTGTCATAATTCTTATTCGTCTGGAAGTATTATTAATGTTACCTAAACATGGAAAATGATGTGGACAGACATGTAGCACGCATGGGAGGAACGATAAATGAAAACAGAATTTTTGGTCGGAAAACTTAAAAGAAAGAACTCATTTGGGGTACCCAGACGTAGATAGCAGGATAATAAGCTGTTGAAATATTTATTAAAAGTGGATGTGTGGGCGTGGTAAACTAGATTTATGTGGCGCAGGGTGAGATCCAGTAAGGGATTTTTCTGAACACGGCGTTGGGACTGAAGGTTCCATAAAATTCGGAAAAATGTTTCTAGTTTAGCGACTGCTGGCTTTTCAAGGACTCTGTCCCATGGAATCAGTTTTGTTGGTAGCGAACAGCACTTTCGTAACAAAGAAAAGTGTGAAACATTCGAGGGGTTGCGTTATGTAATACTTATTTTTCTGCCCGATTTTAGAAATCATATTCTCGGGAGCAAAACTTTCTCATTCATTCGGTGTCATCACAAGCTAAAAGCAGCAGGATAGGTTCTACATAATAGTACAGAAGTTCACACAGATATCGGAGGACATTGTACAAATAGGAGGACTGTACATTTATTATGTAGCGTTCGGTTCTTGTTATACAACGTAGTAACCTTCTTCATGCTCTGTCTACACTGGCAGAGAACAAACTGCTTGCATGTGTATGTGCCCAATGATTGACTACCTATCCACTTTTCTACCTTTGCACTGTACAATAAAATAAAAAAAGTTCGCTCTAAGTGTTACCATGATCATTTATAGGGTACGCGGAATGCAGGTCGTTGACCCCATAATCACCTTACAAGTCAGCACTGCCAGCAAAATAATCAATGGGTCGTCCCTTTTCCGTGCCGCTTTTATTCTACCATTTCCATGTCAATCAAAACGTACCTTGTAGGGGGTTTTTAGCTTCCTCCTGTAATGTATAAGTACATGGGGAATGATGAAGTAGTGTATAGACGTATTTAGCCAATCACAAGTTTCCTTTAAAACCTGTCATTTAGTTGTTCAACCAATCAGGAGTAGGAGGAAATGAAAATAATTGATAGTTCGTGGCGTTGGTTACTATGGTAACTGCAAGCTTCGATGACTGAGTATATACATAGTTACTAGATGCTGTAATAAAGGTTTTCTTTAGGCAAACAAAAGAAGGAACTGAAATTTTTCTGTATTTGTGTGTGTGTGTGTGTGTGTGTTCGTTGTTGAAGTTAAAAATTACAAAAAAATTGAGAGAATAAATGTTCAGTCATTACACTTTTTTTATTGATACATCTTCGTGTACGCGTCTAATAATATTTCAAGAATACTTGGCAATAATAAGCTTCAGATGTGTTTTTGAAGGCTGTAATCATGGGGACAGAGCAAGAAGTAAAGCTAGGGGAGCGTTATAAATCGTTCAATGGCTAAGAAAGACAGTAAGCTTATTCAAATTGGTAGTCACTTATATTTTGTGTTGCAAGATTGTTTGTGGGTCTTAGAGCTAGGATTTCATGACCTCAGTATTTATTATTGCAAGGTTCAGTTCTTGTTTGAGTATGAATGCCAGTGGTTTTATGACTTTTTAAAGTTTGAAATATTCCGCAACCCTATCTCGGTAAAAGTGATTCTCATTTTGTACGTATCCCACCCCGCCCACCTATTTTGAATACTGCGCATTGATTAATAGGTCCACTATTCCTATAGACGTAACATAAAATGATAATTTTTTACTTTGAAGAAGCCTACTTCAGTACTTAATGAAATATTTTGTACGAGGATTCCTTTAAACAATTTCATAAATTTTTGTTTAAATGCAGCAAAAATAGAGATTTATTTCACCTGATCGTAATATAGTCACGTTGACAGGCCCGGAATATTATTCTTATCTACGTAGATTGTAAACGTGAAAATGGTTGACAGAGGACCCATAGACTATTTGCCTGTGAAAGTTTATATACTTCAGCTACTTGTGAAAACCGGCTGGGCGTCATGAACATATTTGCCACTAGAAGTCGAATGGGAAATTCTTGATTTTTTGGTGTGGGATATTGAAACGAAACCACGATGGTTACGGACAGTAGTAGAGATCACAGAGTAAAATATCATATGTCTGGGGAGAAGATTGTTAGAGACAGATAGCTACATTGAAGATACAGGTGGTGTATTTATTTAGATAGAAAATTTTGAGATATATTGTATACTATGTACGAAAAATATAAAAACTATGTTACTTATAATATGCTGATGTTATAGAACATTACGGCCAGTTTGCTGCCTCTTTAGCAGGAAATACCCGCAGGCAAGTGAAGAATATTGCTGTCTTCTCGTACCAAGGATGGCGAAAATTTTTTAGTTTGTCATAAATGCTAGACACGTACAAGAAAAGCCTCTAACCTGCCGTTAGGTTTATTGTGCAGTGAGCTTGAGGCATTCTAAGCCATAATTATTATTGTATTGAAATATTATTGAAGTAAACTGATTTAGAGCAATACAGACAGGGTACGTATATTGTAACATTGAGGCGCGTTCGCGTAACCGTTGTTGCCGCGGTAAAGCAATAAGTATTAGAATTATGAGTGTGTGTTTGTAGGCTTAGTTATGCGACACGCAAATCGCATCTTTTCTGCACCGTATTATGTTGTTATCTGTGGCCTGTCTGGCTCTATCATATTTCTCCATATTATCTCATAAACGGTACGATTTTTGGGAACAGATTGTTGACCATAAAATGTGTGTTGTCATTTTCTCTACAACTTTGTCCGAAACATTTCTCTTTCCCAGCGAGGTACTATTATAAAGGTACATATCCTAGATCCTTATGTAAAGTACCCTTCATGCGTGTCAGATTTTAATGAAACTGGACATTTCTCGATAGATTTTCGAAAAATCCTCAAATATCAAATTTAATGGAAATCCGTGTAGTGGGAACCGAGTTCTTCCATGCGGACAGACAGATAGACGGACGGACGGAAGACAGATATGGCGAAGGTAATAGTCGCTTTTCGCAATTTTGCGAATGCGCCTAAAAATTACACTTTTCCTACAAATAGTAGGCCTACGTTATACGAAATCAGCAGAATTTGCAAACTCTAACAACGGTAGAAACTGTTCTAAGTGCATACATTAGCACAGTCCTGTCACTTCAGTCTGTACACACCGCCGAAGGACGAACAGTTCCATGCTGCTTTTTACTTTCATTGTCATGTGAAAAATGTGGCAGCACATCACATGTGCTTATGTGTCAAGCAGATTTCGTTTCGCGTGTCACTTCGGGCACGCGTGTCATAGGTACGGTATCCCTGTCCTATACGTGTACCTTTCTGTGGCACTGATGGATCGGCATAGGATTCCGAAGTCTAGACGCCTTGGAGATGAATTTGAAAATCAAGAGCAGAGCTTTATTGAAGGCAATACGTAACAAAATTTTAAAGACGCTTTCATCCTTGGCGATGCGGTTCGGTATGTTTGCTAAGGTTTAGTAATTATATGTATATATTATTAATTTATTTGTTACTTACGAAATATTTGTTCCTTATTAGTATCATAAATAGATGTAAAATTTCATAAGAAAAAACAAATAAATAACTGAATACAGATTGAGCCCATGCAAATAAAGGAACGGTTTATTTTTTCAGAAGGCAACATGGATA
Organism: Coptotermes formosanus; assembly: GCA_013340265.1. NCBI lineage: Eukaryota > Metazoa > Arthropoda > Insecta > Blattodea > Rhinotermitidae > Coptotermes > Coptotermes formosanus. The sequence goes on from BLKM01004955.1 coordinate 582,370, forward strand.
TTTTTCAAGGCATATGTCGGAAAAATGAAATTTAAAAACACATGTTGGTGCAGTAATGCTTATATGTAACGGTGCTCAGATTTTTGTTACTAATTTTGATCATTCTTGGTATGGTGGACGTACACAAAATTTAGTTGAGCTGTTTTGATTTCAGTTAAATTTGGATAATTTTTAAGGGACAGATCTCTTAGATAAGAGTTTAAATGAACCTTGGAGCGTAACTTCTGCGTCTTCTGACAGATGTTGACAAAGCGTGGGACACGACACTTATGAGTATTTCATGTCACTTGCTGTAAATTATTGTAAGGTCTGAGTTGAACAAAACCTTATAAAACTTCTGTATGTCGAATTTGTATTACAAGGTCAGTGACATGTATAACTTTCTTAAGCTTTACTTGACTTCAAGTGTCACGTGATGGCCTGGTTGAATTTTTTGTAGGCCTAAGCCTATTTTAAGAGTAGTCCAAAAAATCTTCGAAAAAAATAAGTTTGGACGGAAAAGACCTGATCAGTTTGAATTCTACGACGCTGTATTAGCCAGACGTGAGAAGATGACGATGAAACATTAATATTGCTTTAGAACTAAAATACTGTTATTTAGTTAGTTGCTTTTGTATACCCTGTAAGAAACTATCTTTTTTCTTGTAGAAGCTCAAATACATTCCGAATTTATTGTATATATGATTTCATAATCTATTTCAGAATTTTCTCTTATATGCACGCTAAAAAAACGACATAATCTGGTATAACATAGGAGTTAAATTCTTGACCACATTCTAGAAAGATGAGAACGCATTATCCAAAAGAATAGGCCTTGGTTCTTTCGCGGCACAATGAAGGAGTTCTTGGTGAGTATATTTTCTAAGAAAGGGGGAGGGTTCAAAATGAGAAAAATAATGAATGCATTTTTCAGAACAAGACGAGACAGAACGGAAAAAGAAAACAAGTGAAACTTACCGTGTCTGCTAGATCTCATCCAAAACGTCTGATGAGAGAAAGCGACTCGAATAAAGAATATTATTTATATGAAAGGTATACAATAACGCTGTAATAAGGTCTAGCCCTCTGTAACTTACGGGGGAACCCTGACACTTGTATACGCCATAAACGTGAGGCGTGGATGCGCTAATTCAGGTCCGCCCTCTGTGTATGTTAATGGCGGTACTAGAACCACGAAGAGATTGGAATTCTAGAATGCCGCAGTTAAAGTAAAATCTTAGCAGGAAATCGAATGGAACTGGAACTTCGTCGAAATCAGAATTATCTTCCTGGGAGACAGACCACTCAAGCACATTAATTGTGTTTGAGGTCCAGTAATAGAGCGAGATTTGTTGATTTCAGCGCAGAAAGAACTGAAGAAATGTTCTCGTGTCCTAATTAAGTTACGCAACATACACAGGCTATTTTATCAGATGCTTAAGAAGTGTTTAAAAAATCCAACGCGTGAATCAAATAGTGGTCTTAACAAAGAGAACTCGAGTCCATCATGAAATTAAGAAACGATTAAGTAAAGAAAAAGTAGCAGTTAAGGAACATTTGTCATCTTGCATGTGCAAGAAGAAGTGTAACTTATGTACAGGAACATGTCACCCTGCATGTGCAAGCTGAAGCATAGCCTATGCACAGGAACATCTATCATGCTGCATGTGCAAGCTGAAGTGTAGCCTATATACAGGAACATCTGTCATCCTGGATGTGCAAGCTGAAGTGTAACCTATGCACAGGAGCATCTGCCATCCTGCATGTGCAAGCTGAAGTGTGGCCTATGCACAGGAACGTGTCATTGTGCATGTGCAAGCTGAAGCGTAACCTATGCACAGGAACATCTGTCATCCTGTATGTGCAAGATGAATTGTTGCCTGTGCACACGAATATCTGTCATCCTGAATGTGCAAGCTAAGTGTGGCCTATGCACAACTATACATTTGCTGTTTCAGTTTACGTTCGAATTTTGTTAATTTCAGTTGATTTTTATAGTAGACTTGGCTGCTTACAATCGAAATATCCAGATTCATTCGTGACTCTGAATACATATTGTTGACTAGAGAATGGATAACTTTATTTTAAGAGGACGCTTTCTAGCATTTTGTAGCCGGACGATGGTTATTCCGTTAATTGTATCCTGGGGGAAACCAGAAAGGAATAGAACTTCTCACTGGGACAGTTTCTTGCAAGAGGCTGCTTGGAAGAGCAAGACGTAAATGGAATAATGGAAACTGGTTGTAAAGGTAGATGCATGACACCTTCCTATGGAAAAAGAATCTACAATTGTTTTTAAAGACACAGGCACGGTGACATCTGACATAGAATCCACAACTAATTCTACAGGCACAGACATGGTAAATATTACAGAAAAGGATCAACAATTGATGTTAAAGACACAGTGCCATCTTACGTATAATCCACAGTTTATTCTAAAGGCATAGTCACGGTACAGTCTTACAGAAAAAGGATCTGCAATTGATGTCAAAGAAACAGGCAGGGGTCTATCTTACATAGAATCCACAATTGATTCTGAAGGCACAGGTACGGTGCCATCTCCCCAGAAACAGGAACCACCGTTGATTCTGAAGGAAGACGTACGGTGCTGTTGCATGTTGATATATTGTTGAACATGCAAGCATATGGTATACTTAATTTTAAATGTTAGCTCTAGATATTATAAAATCTTCATATAGACATGGTGCTTCGTGTTGGTAAGTTACACATTATGGATATTTTGTATGCTGAGCAAGTAACATCAGGTGATTTGTATTATGAGCCTTACGACAGGCAAATAGCAGAAAGTGTGTACAGGTAAGATATTTGGGTGAGTTATGGGAGTTGCGCTTTAATGTGACTTCATATGAAACTTTCTAACCTACTAGACTGCGGGTGCCCGGCGACCCGGGTAGGCTAGGAGCACCCATTTAAGTAGTTACCTTGGAAACACCGCGACCCGTGGAGGCAAGGCACACTTCATGTACGCAGTTACTTTTGGAAACCCCACGACCCGGGCAAGCAAGGTGCACCCATTTACGTAGTTACCGCGGAAACTTCGCAATACGGGCAGGCAAGTCGCATTCATTTACATAGTTACCGTGGAAACCTGAAGACTGTATGTGTCTCTGTATTATAATTTCGTAGTGGTGCCCGCACTTGGGGTGAAATCCCGAATAATGTGTATATATTTATATTATACTGTATTATTAGTGCCTGGCGACCCTTTACGTGGTTAACGTGGAAACCTCAATTGGTCGTGTCTGTTACGTATCATCCGCGCGTCCGTCAGACTGAATTCTGGTGGCGGTCCGTGAAACTCCAACGTAGGAGTGTGGCACAGACGGACATTGCTACCCTGTACATAAGATGGGATTGCTGCTTGCAGAAGGCAGTATGTTGAAGCATTTTAAGTAAAACAACGTTATAAAACCCTATAACATGTCCGCAATTATAAGTTACACCAAAGAGAACATTATTTACAGATATTTCTTTGCTATTTTATATCTTTGTGATTAACAATTTAAAGACTGAGATTAAGTTGGATTACATTCAAAAACCCAGTCTGTACCGCGCAGGAAACACAGTCCATCTCGGTTATAAAAACAATTCAGTCAATGCTGTATATGGGCAGAACGTAGAATCGGAGTGTTACCAGACTGACATTACTAAAGTGTATCTTATTATAATTTGAACAACGTTTGCTTGGAGATGCTTGGAGTTCCATGAATCGCCACCAGATGGCAGGAGACAGAACTCTGAGAACGTTGGAGTTCCACAGACAGCCACTAGATGTCAGGAGACGTAAATACAGAGAACTGTGTTTTCTGCGTGGTACGGTCTGAGCCTGTAATATGATTCAATTTTATGTGTTTTATATGGGACTCGGAACAAACCGCGATTCTTTCCCCACACAGCATTAAGTGATTGATTTTTAAAACCCTGTCGGAGTGTTTACTGCGCGGTACGGACTGAGCCTGTACTATAATTCGGTTTTATTTACGTATTTTATATGGATCTCTGAACAAGCCGCGATTGTTTCCGATACAGTATTAACTGACTGATTTTTAAAACCCTGTCGGGATCTGTTTACTGCGCGGTACAGAGTGAGCCTGTATTATAGTTCAGTTTTATTTACATGCTTTGTATGGATCTCGGAACAAACCGCGATTGTTTCCCATAGGGCATTAACTGATGGATTTTTAAAACCCTGTCGATGTGTGTTTACTGCGCGGTACGGACTGAGCCTGTAATATAATTCAGCTTTATTTACGTGTTTTATATGGACCTCGGAACAAAAAACGATTATCCTCCTATGCAGCATTAACTGGTTGATTTTTAAAACCGAGACGGAGTGTGTTTACTGCGCGGTACGAAATATACCTGTACTGTATCATTCAGCGTATCTCAGTCTTTAAATTGTTAATCATAAAGATATAAAATAGCAATGAAATATTCGTAAACAATGTTCTGTTTGGTGTAACTTATGATTTAAGGTTGTGCCATGGCTCAGGCGGTTAGCCGCCGGCTTCCCAGGGCGGAAGCCCGGTTTCGATCCCGGTTCAGTAAACGTGGGGTTTGTGGTGGACAAAGTGGCACTGGGATACGTTTTCCCCTGTCAATTTGATTCCATCGGTGCTCCATTACTAGGAAAGGATGATGATGATGATGATGATGATGATGATGATGATGATAACAACAACAACAACAACAACAACAACAACAACAACAACAACAATAAGTTTGCACAAGAATCCATAAGGTTGCGGTGCGTCCGTAGCGTCTGCTGAGGGGTCCTTTTCCACAAAAAATTTAAATCATTGTATGGGATTTTATGGTGTGGCTTTTCCTTCAAAATGCTTCAACCTTTTGCCTTCTGCAAGCAGTAAGCCCATCTTATATGCACTGTAGCATTGTCAATCTCTGTCACACTCCCACATTTGATTTTCATGGACCACCACCAGATGGCAGGAAAAGAGAAGATATAGAATTTTGTTTGACGGACGGGCGGATGGTATGTAACAGACACGACTAATTGGGGTTGCTACGTTAACTACGGAAAGGTTCGCCGGGCACTAATACGACAGTATAATATACATATATACATTATTCGGGTTTTCACGATAACTGCGAGCACCACTACGAAATTATAATACACAGGCGTGTACATTCTTCAGGTTTCCACGGTAACTACGTAAATGGGTGTGCCTTGCCTGGTCACATCGCCAGGTTTCCGCGGTAACTACGGAAATGCGTGTGGCTTGCCTGCCCGGATGGCGGGGTTTCCGCAGTAACTGCGTACAAGAACTGTTCCTTGCCCCCACGGGTCGCGAGTTTTCAAAGGTAACTAAGTAAATGGGTGTGCCTTTTCCTGCCCGGATTGCGGGGTTTCCGCAGTTAACTGCTTACATGAACTGTGCCTTGCCCCACGGGTCGCGAAGTTTTAAAGGTAACTGCGTAAATGGGTACGCGTTCCCTGCTCAGGTCGCCGGGTTTCCACAGTAACTGCTTACATGAAGTGTGCCTTGCCCCCACGGTTTGCGGGGATTCCACGGTAAATACATAAATGGGCATTCCTAGCCTGCCCGGGTCGCCGGGCACCAGCATACTAATATAAGATAATTTTAGTAATGAATAAAAATAAAGTATGTATATGAAAAGTAATACTCGTAAACAGGCTAAATGATATTTAATTAAAAATTAGTTACGTATTTTTAAAGAAAATTGAAGGCGATAAAGCAAATGGAATGAGAAAGAATATTAACCATTCCGATTAACGCGATCACTCTCTTGAGAAGGCAGCTTTCTTAAGAAGAGACAGACTTTAGATTGCTGTGCATATGAGTTGCGTTTCTGAGAGATCACTATTGTGTATGAGATATGCTTTTGATTAATTATGCGCACATATGAGCTCAATATAACATCAGTTTGCTGTACCAGTTTGTACTAATCATTAGCCTAATATTAACCATTTAAGTTGCAGTATGTATTAATGTACCTAACATCTGCTGTAACTTTAAGAAAGGCTGCATTTTTTGGTCACTGTGTGTATTTAAGTATTTGACATGATTGTTACAATAAACAGCGATAATTTCTGTAAACAACACTGCGGAGGAGAGTGTCGTCTGTTATGCAAGATAAAACTTTTATGTGTAATTTTGATTGATTGGGTTTTCAAAATCTTAATTGCACCTTAATTTTGATAAGTCTTAGATGTGCGGGGTATAAATCTGTCAAACACAGAGCAATGAATTGTCAGTTTTTGGAGTTATAGCTGGCATTTAGTCGAGATGTGGTCGGCACATATCTCCGTTTTGGATTGGGTTGGTTTGATGAGGTTAAGTCGACGGGTAACCAACCAGAGGTAATAGGCCTATAGACATCCCAGCGTATTATAATAGTAGAGGTATTCCACTCATGGCCTACCTAGACTGCATTCACAGTGGTTGTTGGACTGATGAGAATATATGGACTTCACTTTCGCGACCTAAGCTAAGCTAAAGAAAAAAGAAGAAAAGGGGGGAAAAAGCTCCCGCTGATCCGGACAAGACCTCACACCGAAGCTAAACGCAATGATTTATACGTGTATTGTCAAATAATTAAAATATATTACACAACGGGCCAGTGAGCTGTAAATTTTAAGCTGGTGTTGTTATTCCCTCCGGTGCACGAAAACACAGACTGTCGTAGTGGGAGGCTGCAGGTGTATTGGTTTCGTAATCATGTAACAGAAGTTACCTGAAGTCAGAAATTGCATGTGAACTGCAAGCCAATTACACCCAAAGAAGCAACCTCTCCTAGACACTGCGGAGAATATGTTCTTGTTGTGGAATTTTGAATTCAAAATGCCACATAAATTCGTTTCGGTTGTAAATGTGAAAAAGCGCAAAACTCAACGGAGTAGGAGGTGTTTCAAACAGTCAGTAATGTTTGCATATGGATTGCAAATGACGCTGGTAGGTAGATTTTAAAATATATAAACGGTGATAAATACAGACTCGTAGGAAATACGGTATGTAACCCTGCAACTCTTTCAAGACTAAAAGGAATTTGCATTATACATACAAACGCTTAGTTCGTATCGTACAAACAATATTGTGCCCCCGTTAGAAAGGCCAATCTGCGAGTACTATGTAGGGTAGTACTAGCTGCTTGTTGTAAGAATCATACGGAATATATAAATATACGCTAGGGGTAAAATAGAGAGTTTCTGTGTTGACCCTGGCTGTATAATTATCACCAAGCCTTAAACGGTTAGTGGGCGGTGGTAATCACATAGACCTGTGCCACCTGGTTCAGCGTTAAGGAATTCCAACATTTCTCCCAGAGAGACTCCTCGTTCAATCAGAATAAGGAACAATAATTCTCCTGGCCATCAGTAGCTGAATTAAATTCATAAGAGGCATGTGATGTACGACCCAAACTTCTATATATTGTTTATCTGAGGCTCTTCTGAATGTTTTAATTTTCGGTAGAGTATTTTATGCTCCGCTGATTTAAAGTCTGTTGATTTTATTTCTAGGATTTAAGTTTTTTAGCAACAACCTCTTGTTTGCAATGGTATTTCCACTCGTTAGTTAAAAGATCAAATTCTTTGGAAACTTTACCTGAATGAAACTAAAGCAATATTAACCCTTCAAAGACGAAGCGTATCTGTTTTATATAAGGACTCAGTGCGTACCGCGCTGTAAACAGTCTCCACTTCGGTTATAAAAACCAATCTCTTAATGTTTTATAAGGCAAAAGTTGCTCTTTATTCCGAGATCCGTACAAAACACATAAACGCTATATGGGCACCACGTAGAATTTTTTAATGTTAAACCCGTTGGTATGTAAAGTTGCCGCTAGGCTTTAAAAGGACGAAATTTTAATGTCGATAAACGGAGCTAGGGAAAGTGAAACGTGGCTTCCTAATGAAAGGCGATTTGTTGTCAGCAAATTTATACTTTTTGTGTGTGTGTGTGTTTATGTACGCGTTATTTAAAGACGCTGTAGAAAACCTGTTCAGTCGTCTTCGCTCTTTTAATATCCGTCGGAGCCCTTGAGACCGAATCTGGATTGTCGTGGAACCCCTGTCGAGACAAGTACTTTTGTTTGCGAAAAGGAAACAATGTTCTTAAAACATTTACTTTATTTAAAGAATAAAGTATTTGAGCAAATGTATGTAAAAGAAAATGTTATTACCAGTGGTTTACTCTGAAAATAAACCCAGCCCTAATTATGTCCAAATATGGAATGGAAACTATAAAATCTAATTACAAGTTACCAAAATTATTTTCCCTGGTTTCATTATAAAGACCGCTCACCCCCCGTCCGGAAACCCTGAAAATCACCCGTGGAACAGCAGTATTCTGTGGAACACTGTCTGAATACCGCTGGCCTAGGTTCTGTTGCATCCAGTGACAATTTAATTGATAAATAATCAGTTGGGCAGGATGTAAGTCTTCAGTGTCTTGTTTTAATTTTAAGTGCTGTTCTGACATGTGTATGGAGGACTTAGAAAAGATCGCTGTTGCTGTAACTGGTCTCCAGAGGAACATTTAATTCCTGCCGCCCACAGTCAGGAAGTTTGCTTTCATAGTTTGGCCTCTTACTCTTTGTGCAGCAGTGGGCCGGGATAGCGTACTCGGTACAGCGACTCGCTACGGGCTGGACGGTCAGGGGATGAAATCACGGCGGGGGCGAGATTTTTCGCACCTGTCCAGACCGGCCCTGGGGCCCACCCAGCCTCCTTACGATGGGTACTGCGTTTCCTTCCCCGGGGGTAAAGCGACGGGGCGTGGTTTTGACCACCCACCCCCATCTAACACCGAGGTTAAAGAAAGAATGGAGCCATACCTATACTCCCCGTTTGGCCTTTCATGGCGTATGCTAGTGTGAATTTTACCTTACTTTTTACCTTTTGCCCTTTGTGCAGTATTAGGGTATGTTACAGAGTGTGATGTCTCGTGCCTGCGCTATCTCAATGGATACCAACCTATGGGACTCAGAGCCGCTGTTGTCAAGGGGTCTGTAATTGTACATTCGTGGTATCGACTACGTACTATATTTCGCACATATAGGCCTACTATTTTTTCAAATTTTTATGTTGTTTTAATAGATAAAATGTGTAATAACGGTTACTGAGTTGAAAACAGTTTTTGGCGCGTTCGCATAATCGCGAAAAGCACCTGTTGGCTTCGTCATGTTCGTGTGTCCGTCTATCTGTCCGCGTATATCAGCGTGGCTCCCACTGGGCAAATTTCCTTCAAATTTGACACTGGGGACTTCTATGAAAATCTGTCGAGAAATACCAGATTTGGTTAACGTCGGACAATAATATCGGGCGCTTTATATGAAGACATACGTAAGTTTTATTGTTGCCGGTGGCATAAACTCGCCATCCAAGCATTTTGTGGAGCACTCAGTATTGTTACATTGTTTACAGTGACATGTACCTAAGCAGTACACATACAATCCATTGTTGCGTTTTCAGTGCAACAATGTTTGCACGAACGCACCACAACGCTACGTTAAAGTGCAGTCCCTATCTTCGTATGAATTTTTTCAATTAGCGGAGCCTAGAATTACAACTATTAGTATGTCGGGGTCCGCGAAATGCTTGAAGCTAAGAAGGGGTTCTTATGCTGGAAAAGGTGGGGAGCTAGTGCCCTACCTTTTGGCACAGTCTTCTTTTCACTGTGACTGAGTTTTTGCTATGCAACCATAATATCTTTCAAGAAGTACTCTGCTCAGTGGAGTTCATTAGGGGAGGAAAATGCCGCAGCCTAATTAAAAGAGACCTAATCGCGATATAATTGTTCCATCTGTTGTAATTACAACCAAAAATGTGGTTAGGTTGGTATGACGTGTGATTTTATAATTTTTAATTTGATTTGTTGTCTTCATGTGTAAGTAATTGTTACAGTTGCTTCCGTTCTAAAGCCATCCTTTACTCATCCTGCTCTTCTGTTATTACTGTGCTGAGTAAATGAATGGCAGGTGACCTTGTAGCATTCAGGGGGAAGGAAGCGCAGAGGAGCTGGTGTGGATTCTTTTGCTTGCAGAAGCAATGCGTAGGTCTAAGTGGAAGGACAATATTATAATACACAGTAGCGAGTAATCTTACTGCAGGATCAATTTCAGAGCTGCTGTATAAAAAAAAAAAGGGCCGCTGTTATCGGTCTGTTGCAGGGATCCTAAATAATACGCGCAGTTGGCCACACACATGTTGTTCGTCAAAATAACTGTCTTTTGTTACAGGCTGATAAGAGGTTGTTTGTTTTGTAAACAGACATAAAGTTTTGAACGTAACTATTAACAAGATGTTTGGTGAACTTTACATATACTTACGTTGAACAAGTTCTCACGTCGTATCTATATTCTAAGGAATTTAACAGATGGTAACTGCTCGCTCTTAAAATAACGTAATCTTACCCTGATTTTAGGCTTCCGCTGCGAAGTTGATGAGATCTGCGCCCTTCTGGGATATTACACGGCGTCGTGTCATAATTGTTTACCGACGTTTCGGGACAACGTATCGGTCCCATCTTCAAGGGTACAAAGTCCGAGAAGAAAAGAAGGATGCTACCGATACCGTGTCCCGAAACGTCGGTAAACATTTACCACACGACGCCGCGTAATATTCCAGAAGAGCGCTGATGTCTACTTAAATTTAATCAAAGCGTTTGGATGCATTTTCGAGACAATAGGCGTGTTGTGTCACTGTGAGAGGGCAGACACTCTCCGACTTACTCATTAGTCCTGTTCCGGAAGGTCCGGCGCAAATCTGAACTGAGTATGGTTATGTATGTTCAGCTATACACTATATACAAGGCAGTCCCGTTGTAATCCAAACTCCAGCACACTGTAACCTGATGATCAGTTTACAGTGTGCTGGAGTTTGCAGCCGTTCAGGTGCTGATCTGCTGCAGCAAGAACACCCTGCTGCCTGTGTTGTCGCCCAGCATTATTCTTCCGCGACCTCGTCTGATTGCCCTTTCATGCTCGCAAGGGAAAATGAGGCGTATTTAAAAACGCGTGTGTTCCAAAGCTGGGGTTCTGTACTGCGACCACACGTGGTTTCTCGTGCGGACACCAGCTATTTTTGCGGCTGGTAAAGAAGTTGTTTTGCTCAATACAATTTTAAGTCTTGAGACTTTTTTCGTATATTCCTCAGTTCCCTTGATGATTTTTACGGGGGTATTGTGGTTGTGGGATGTAAGGTTGAAGCTTTTACCTTAGAATGTGCTTTTGCACTTGAGTTGCCATGGATCTAGTAAAATTGTTTGGCGGCTGTTATGTTAGCTGTACATAGAATCAGCGATTTCCTACTCATTACACTGCTTTAAATTAAGGTAATTACATTTCTTGCTGCGCTTTAAATTTTAAATTGGTAACAGCCTTCTGCGCAGGATTTGTTTTACGAGTAACAAATCATAGGCAATAGTTTAAGTTGCATGTCCATAGAATACGTCTGTTCCGAACTTTAAAAGGGACTAGGTGGAATTTTTCCTTGAAAACCGCAGTGAAAAGGAACAGTGTTTTTGCCAAATCCCAAAGCGTTCGATGTTTATTGTTGTTGAGTGTAAGAAATGGATGTTGGTGAGCGCTGAAAGCGGAAATTCTTTCCCACCGGGGGTTGCTCCTCTGCGTCTGTCTTTCTTTAGCCCATCAAGTATTAAACCCTCTTAGTACGCTGCCTGTAGTGGAATCTTAACGTAACCAATTAAATTACTTTCTGTACATGAATACGCAACTGCAGGTTTATGCAAATGCTGCAGCATTAGACGTCTGACGTTTTCTTCCTCCTGTGTAAGTAACGTGTTACAGTGTGTGTGTGTTTACACATATATCCAAGTGGATGAATTCGATTTTCTTTTAAGATGTTTGCCATTTCTCTTCTGCTGCGGACCACATTAATGTGACTTGAGGTACTTTTAAACCTTACTGTGACGGGCAATGCTATCTGCCGTCTTGGAGGATGACATTTCAAAACAAATATGCCGCTGCGTTGGTTAAATTACTCGTACAATTAGTGGTCTGTATTAATATATATAATTGTCTTCCTGGAAAATATCCATATGGCAACAATTGACTTGTCTGACAGATGCAGCACTCTGGAGAGCAGAAACCGAACTAACTGAAATACGTTGCTGCAGCACGCACAAAGTAGTGCAAATGAAACCCAATACGAACTTCTACGTTGTGTTGAATACTGTTATGCCCTGTTAGCCTCACGTAACCATCAGAGCACAGATAATATCTCGTCAGAAAGAGATTTGTTATGCAGACCTCAGCACGTTTTGACCTACAATTCATTTTGTCAACACAAAACATACACGATCACATTACATTTCAGGAATATGTAAAAGCTTTTAATGCTTGTATTTCTTATTGGTAAAACGAATGTTAAAGTTACAAAATTAATATGAGCTTGAAGTAAGATTTTCATCGTGACCGTTTTTACATTAAGACCCACTGTCACATGTATGCAGTTATTGTGTCGTTTCATCGTCTTCATAATGTAGTCTGCCATACGACAGGTCCATAACCTCTTGCAAAGCGAGTTCCCCACAAAGTGCTATCTGGTGCTTCCTATTTCAGTTTCCAGTATCTTTTATTTTCCTTAAGGTCATACAGTAGGTGTTTACATCCTCTTCTTCGTCTGTCCGTCCCTACTATCTTTCCTTCAATATCGTGTTTTAGAAAGCGGTTCTTACGCAACATGTGACCAATCCAATTAGCCTTTCTTCGTTTTGTTTATGTAGGATGTATTGTGTTATAGCACTTTTGAATTATGGGGGATAGCTGTTGAAATTATTAGAAACAATTATATAAAAATTGACCAAACTCTTTTATATCAATAGAATAAACCAGTGCTTCAGGTGCCACCCCTAGGTGTTTGGATCTGTGTTTGCCTTCGGATATCTGTCATCCTTCGTGCTTTTTGTTTTGCTACATTGGTGGCTGGTATTATAATGCCGTGTTACTGCGTGGCAACCCGTTTTAATTCTCGTTAGATGGTGAGATCAGACTGCCATGAACTGTACAATATGCATTGTCACTAAGCGAGATTTGAGAATTCCACAGCAGTGATTATGAAGGTTACTGTCTTTCGACCTTTAACCAGTGTAGTCTACTATATGCGTACCGACGTTTCGGATAGGAACCTACTACCCACAAAATCAGGGTAGCTGGACGAAGGCAGGAAGTTTCCTTGAACCACCGGTTTACACTTACCAGACTACACTGCGTTACACATCAGCTGATAGTCATCTTCATGCATTCACGTTGTTCGAAGCAAGACAGGACATCCCCCTGCGGCTAACAACCCTCGGGCGTGAATGTGTAGGTGTTGCTCAAATACAAACGGTGAAACGGGCATGGTTGTTAGGGTGTGTTATATATATTGACACAGTTTAATCTCTTACAAGCTGTAATCAGAACGGACTAATAACGTTAGATAAGAAGGTGCTGTGCTTTATTAGGCAGGCCACCTCAGTGTGAGAAGGAAGCACCAAAATGAAAGGCAGTAAGCAGCGAGAACAGGAAACGCACTACATAGGTCTATGTCTTGTTGCAAGTGCCATTTGGTACTGCGACCATGTATCTACCTCTGTAACAAGATGAATCTGTTCCCGTCTGCCACATTGTTTTCAGTGTGGGAGGGTGAGGTAACAGTTGACAGTTGACACCCAAGAGGCAATGAGACGTGACTTTCACACCAACAAGAGACTTGCTGTCCTGCTCGACGACGGTGGTGGTCGCTGTGTTCTGATCTTCTTTGTACATGAGTCAGTGGTGACCAACATTGAGTGGGCCTGCAGCTTTCAAGCAAGAGGATATGGGCCCCTGAAGTTAGATTTTGTTATATTTCTTTCTGCAAGAGTCAGAGCCATATTTCTGGAGGGCCCTTGCTTCAAATGACCTGTACTGTGGTCCATTAACTTCCCAACGTCATATGTAGATTCATAATTAATAAAAAAGTTCTATAACTAATAGAATCTCGAAGTTCCTTCAAATTGTATTTCCGTATACACCCATCAAGTGAAATGTAGTGGAAAGTTTGAAATCTATTACAATCCGAGCCCCACTGTAACAGACATTGAAAGATTAATCGGAATTTAGTGTTAAATTTAATCTTTCGCTTCCAGTTTTGCGTAAGGCATTTGAAATGCATGACGTGTTTATTCGGCTAATTTGTACAGACCGCAGGGCGTATAAATTGAGTTACTTCATTCGTTAAATTGTAACTTATTTTCGGTTCATTATTTTTACGAGAACACTGTCAAATATTTTAGATTCCAACATAGAAATGAGGGGGTTATAATTGTGTGTGTGTGTGGGGGGGGAGCTTGCGTGCCCCTGCCCGCACGCACGCACTTTTCGTGTTTCCGTTTGTGTGAGAATCGAAGCGTTACGTAGAGCATTTCACGTCAGTTGGGTATTAGGAATGTGTAAATATTTTCCTTAAAATACACATTTTAATTTTGTGTATTACTGTTGCACTATACTTTCGATCTCACTACATGTTTCGGCACATAGTAGCATCTTTAGGCATAGTATATCCAATCTTCTGTGCCTGAAGATGGAACTAGGGCCGACACATGTATTAAAATCGAATGTATAGTGCAAGAGAAGTACACAAAGTTAAAATTTTTATTTTGTGGAAACCTTGACAGTAGCATCTAAAGCATGACACATACGTAACATTAGGAATGTACTTCGCACGTTGCTTGTCCATGAATTAATGAAACTGGGATTTAGGCCCTATTGTAGCTTACAAGTGAAACTTCTGAGAGAAAAAATATTTTCCGTTTGCGGAAGATATTAAGACAACACAAGTCACAGTGACAAGAAAAATAATAGACGCAGAAAATGTTTTGAGGTGGTTGATCATATATTATTTTTCAGTTTTTCATATAGAGTCAAATCGAATTGTTGATTCAGTGTCTGGAGGTTTTTTAAACTCTTGGGATGAGCTAGGCTGTGACCCTTCGCCATCGAGGCGCTAACAGACCTACTGTGCCGTCCCCACATAAGAGATGGATGAAAAATAAGCCCTGGTAGGGTATTAGTTAACTGTGAAAGTCCGAAGTACTTCCGGAAGAACCTCACCTACTGCCACTTTGACCATCAGTAATCCCACGTTGCCTGCACGAGGATTGAATCCAGGCCTTCGCGGTGAGAATCCCGGGAGTTTAGAGGTTTAATGTGTGCATAAGTTTAAAGCATTTTTAAACACCTGAAATTTTATTAGCATTTAAAGACGAAGAATTTTGTAAATCCCTGTTCTGTTGAACAAACTGGCATTGCTTCATCTGTCTTGAAGCGAGACGCTGGTTATTTCTGTGCCTATCTCAGTTTAACAATGTCGCATCAACACCCTCATTTCTTTATGCGCTAACAGCGTTCCTTTCTCTTGAATGAAATGACTGTGTTTCCTAAGTTACATGATACTTTTGTGTTCCTCACAACTCTACGAATAGGGCGACGGTCACCACTTCGTAACTCACAGCTGCAAGACTTGTCTCCGTGATTAATTTTAGTCTCCGTGATTAATTTTAGACTGTTAACGAAGATTTTTGTTACTGGTTCCAGAAATCTTTTAGCTTTTATCTGTGCAGTAGGACATTTCTTACAGCATGAATGGTCGTATTTCCTATTACCTATGCAAGAGTTGTTAAAATTTCTTCGTGAGAAGCTGAGCATAAAATATTAGAAGATATAATATGGAGGTGCATCCTTTTATCCGTGAGAAACTTCGGCAGTGTTTTGGTTAAATGTAAACAAGTCCAGTTTTGTATTGATTATTATAAAATTATTCGCAATTGTACTACGAAACATCTTCGTCCAATTAGCGCCGCTAGTTTAGGCCTAGGTCCAGTTGAAGACTGTTTCGCTGACTATTCGTTCAGATTAAAACAACTTAGACGAGGATTATAGAGATGAATTATGACATGTTCTGTGCCACAGTTAGGCACATAGTCTGCAGAAGAGGCTATCGGTTGACTGCGAAAAGATAACTATGGAATTTAGTCTGTTAACTGAAGAAAGCTATTCGTTATAGAAACCGAAGAGCAGGGAAGTGCGTCTACACATAAAAGGCGAGACGTCTTGAACCCGGGAATACAGTGGATATTTCGGAGTATGGATATTTGCATTGCTGTGTGTTGGATTGCAGTATCGGAATTCTTGAGACAGACTACAGTAGTCTGCTGTTGCTTGCCCCTAAAATTGTCTTAGATCAATACCGCCTCGGAACAAGGCAGGGAGTCTAATTATTGTAAGTGGAAGCGTAATTATAATTATAGTAATAATAATATATTATTATTATTACTAGTAGTAGTAGTAGTAGTAGCAGCAGCAGCAGCAGCACTAGTGGAGGGGCAGTGACTCGGCTGTCTCTTTACAATGAATTAAAGTGTCAGCATTTTCAGTCTACATTTCTTTCTATAGGAAAGAAAGCGGGCTTTCAGCCCCACCATGTCGTGTACGCGCGCGCTTATATGCGTGAGTAGACTTTCAACTTTTGAAACAGTTAAAGATTTTCACATATTTGGTATGCTCTTGTGCTATTAAGGACTATATAAGCTGCCGTTTTTTAATTTCGTATAAGGAGTAATAACGATATGGATGAAGCGCGATCATGTGAGGGGTATGAACATTAAATTTAGGCGTTTGAAATGATGTAGACTGTGGTAATGCATTTTTTGAGAGTCAGGTAGATCACCGATTATAGTGTGACGTTGGTAATCAGATATATTACAAAATGAAATTGACGTATCTGATGACAAACTTCGAAAGCTGTGATAAATGTACATTTAAAACCATCTCAAAACGGTAAAGATTTGCAGATGAAAGGCAGTGTTAGTTCTTTTGTATCAATATAATAAGGGGTTTTCAAATTATGATGCTGCGAACGTGATTGTAAAAGCAGCCGCCTAGACTAGCTCAGCACTTACGCCGGACGTACGCAGCGTCAAATAATGAAAACTCTGTATAAGACTGCATACTGGCTTTCTTTCTCTGTATTTTTGTTGAATATTTTTCTCATTTGTAATTATATCCTTCAACACTAAAAGAAAACAAACGTTTCTCTAAGTATAGGGACAGGATTTTGTCTCGTAATTCACAGTCAGTGACCACTGCAACCGGTGGTGAATTCTGTTGGATAATATCGTGGTTCAGATTTATTTTTCTTTTGAAAAAGGATATTTATCAGAACAGTACTGAATGTGCAGGGAAAAATGTGAACGGAGGAGGAGGAAGTGTGTCCATTGGTAACGAATCTGGCGTTCATCCGTATGGTAAGCGTTTATGATTTGGGAACGACTAGCTGTTAATGTCGTAGGTTGTTTCAGTTGTTGTTGCAAATGGCAAGGAAATACCTGGAAATAAGAGGCGGTCTTTCCTTATTAAAAGTTAATTAATCTTTATCTGACACCAGTTTATGGGGAATCGTTAAGCAGCCTTCACATACCCGAATAGAAGCAAAAGAATCGGGATGTTCCAAGCAGTAGGAAAGTTACAGTTTTTGATTTGATGGGGAGGGCGTTATCGAGAGTATAAATTTTACTTAAACACCTGCTCTGATTGGTAGAAACAAGAAAAATGTTACTGAGAAGTGAATGTAAATGAAACCTGGAAAATGGATTCCAGAAGTCAGGCATCTTGGCTTGTTTAGTGTCACTAAAGTCCCTACTGCTAACAGTGCACCGTCTTGCAACACATTAAAGAAACGTCTTTTAAAACAGTGTGTTACTTAATATGCTATAAGGTTTTGTTGATGGTGTATTACGTATAATGTATTAATATTAATAAAAGTAATAAATTAATTTCTAGAACTGGACCAGTGTTTCCCAAACTTTTTTGCTCGCGAACCGCATTTGGCTTCGAAAAATAACCACGGATCCTTACATCCGTGCTCACGTACATACAGTGTCCAGATAATTGGTATCAAAAATTAAATTTTATATCTCAGATCTGATTTTAGATAACCAGGACTACTAGCAGCATTGCATGAATGGACCTTAATTAAAATGATTGTCGCTCGCTCATGGGTACAGGAAGTTTCTGAATTAGATATTGTAACCGTCACACGAAATAAACATATCGCCAATTAAAGAAGATTCGCGATTTTTTTAACAAAACATTATTTCTTTAATTTAAAAAATCAGTAAACTTGAAAGTAGCCTGTATAGAAATGCATTTACGGATCCCCTGGGAACTGGTCGCGGATCCCTTGGGATCCGCGGTTCACACTTTGGGAACCACGGCATTGGGCGATAGAAAAGTTCATAAAAGTAATGAGTTGAACTAGGCTACATACTAGATACTTAGCCAGTCAGCCCACCTTTGCCCAAACGATCTATAATTTCGTTTATGTGTTATTTTCACAACTTCGTTTCACATCACACCTCGCTGGTTTATTAAACAGTTGTTTGAGGGTGAACAGACTCGGAGGGTTCTTGGGAAGACAGCGTTGTATTTAAAGGGTTATAAAATAGGCGAGGAAAGTGAACGGAAGCACAACGCCGGGGCTCAGAGGAAGATAACTGTAAATAACATGGCGTGATGCGACAATCCCTCGCGCGCCGCCGTGCCGAGTTCCCCGGAGCCTGGCACTATGCGCGCAGGGGGATCAGAGGCCGCTGTCAGGGAAGGATTCTTGCCCATGAGCGATCGGCGCTGCTCCGGATCAGCTCCGGGCGTTGCGTACGGGCGGGAAAACGTTGGAAACGAGTGTTTTGTAGATTTGTGTCGTGCATAGAACCTTCCAATCGTCGTACATCCGAGTCCGTTTAGTGTACAGGGACTGGGACCGATTTTGTTCTTCATTGCCTTCTTATAAATACTACGACAGGACAAACAAGGCTTGTGTATTCACCTTACATTGGTTGTTTGCTGAGTGACGTTACAGAATTTCAATGATTTATTAATCATAAGTTCTACATTATTAATGAAAAGTTAGTCCTAAATTTTATGTTATTTACCGTGTGTTTCTATTAGTTTTCAGCTCTCGCTCTGGGATTTGTTTTCTAGGTCTAACCAGTGATGCTTTCTTAAAGTCATTTCTTTAACTTAACCGCTTATGGAGCCTACATACAAAGGAATTCTTATTCTCCTTCCATCCTCATTTCTGTTTTCTTCAGCTCGTTTTTTCCATTTACATTTTCAGTTCTGTGTTATCGTTACCAGTGAGTGGCTTCCTCAGTGCTATTTTCTCATTTACGTTTGGTCACTTGTTCTTTAGGAACTCCTCACTCTAACTATGTGTTTGTGCATTTCAACAAGACATGAGTTTTTTTCCTCTTCCCCACATAAAAGACATCTCCTCCTTTCGGCACACCCCTCACCCTTCTTAGTTCCCAAATTTTGAACCTGAGCCATGCTGTTCTACTCCTTTCTTTCATGCCTAACTACTCGTAGCTTAAGAAACCAGAACGGGCGTTATTCTACACGATTTATTTCGAAAGGTCTTGCCAGAATGCAATGTCTTCCATTTTCCTTTATCTTGCTTATTATACACTCAGAAATATGTATGCGGTGGTAAGTATATGGTAGTCTCCTGTAGAGTTCACGAAAATCCTTAAGAATGACGACATAAATCCATAACAATGCTTCTTTCGGTAGTAACCTAATAATGTGATCTTTTAATTGATGTAGTATTTGTGGCTCTGAAATGTTAGATTACTCGTAAAACTTTACTTCATAAATAAACAAGTGCTTTAACTGGCATGTTTGTACGTTCCTCGTAAATACAGCTTGCCACGTAATCGCGTATTCTCCTAGCAAGCTTCAGAACAGACAATTTAGCACACATTAAAGTAGGGAGAGGCATAATTGTACAACAAACAAAGTAATAGGAAATGAAAATATTTTAACGAAATTTAGACCTAGCTACGCAAAATAAAACAGTTAAATTAAAACTTTTGTGGTCTCATTGTTTGAACTTTAGACCTTCAAGCCTTGTTTGTTTTTTTGTTTCTCCACCACGAGGCCTCTGGCACCACAGCGCAAGGGACCCAGCGGCCGCCTGTAGTAGCATAATTTAGAACATATTAATAGGATTTTTGTTAAATGAAATTTAATATCTGCTACCCTGTTGTTCATATCGTGATCACGCCCGTAATTGGCCATCACATAATCTGCTATGTAACAAGGTAAACAAAACTGTTTTAATTAAGCATTCTCGACACAAATGACATTTCTCGTAACCGTGTTCGGATTTTTTTGTTATTAATTGTGACGAAGTTTTGACAAAGTGACGTGTTCTTCGATTTTTAAGCACTTTTGCCAAATTGCGAAAAGCGACTCTTAGCTTTGTCATGTCCGTCCGTCCGTCCGCATGGAACATCTTGGCTCCCACTGGACAGATTTTCTTGAAATTTGATATTTGAGCATTTTTCGAAAATCTGTTGAGAAAGTTCAAGTTTCCTTGAAACATGACAAGAGTAACGG
The DNA here is from genome assembly GCA_013340265.1 of Coptotermes formosanus. Lineage (NCBI taxonomy): Eukaryota > Metazoa > Arthropoda > Insecta > Blattodea > Rhinotermitidae > Coptotermes > Coptotermes formosanus. The sequence continues at coordinate 602,794 of BLKM01004955.1, forward strand.
GTACTTGATATGAAGACTTACGTACATTTATAATTGCATCTCGATGTTAGAAAGAGAAATGTTTCAGGCAAACGTTACAGAAAAATCAAAACACATATTTTATGTTCAATAACTTTTTCCTGAAATTCGTGGCGTTTATAAGAAATTGTGGAAAAATATGGTAGAGCCAGACAGGCCACTGGTGACAGTATAATACTGCGCATGTGCTTTTACATGTTGTGTAACTAAGGCTACAGGTACGCACACTCAGCACATGTAATGCTTATTACTTTACCGCGGCAACAACGGTTACACGAAAAGGCCTCACTATTACGTTATATGTACATTGCCTGGCTTCTTTTTCATGTTACGGAAGCACTAAGAGTTTCTTTTCAGCTTTTTGGGACGCACTGGTTACATGTTGACGAAACCAGTAGGCTACCTAACAGTTCCGAACCCATTACTGACACAAGTCTTACATCGTCATTAATGTCATGCCACAATGTTCAGAGTCCGTAAATGAGCCGCGTCAGAGTTGACTCTTGTTACTATAAATCCTAGAAATAACGTTGTGTGGTTGAGAACATTAAATTAACTTTCCCTAACGCTGTTCTTAAAAAGGCATTTACGTACAGGAATATGATTAGGAATTTAAAGAACAAAGAAAAATTTTATAGCAAGCTAAAGGTGAACAATTAAGACATGATGAAACGGAGAGGTGCAGTGGTAATGAATGCAGCTATTTTCAGACAAACTATCTTTCTCTTCGATTCTGGCATGGTTAAAGCGAAGAAAATACTGAATGGTAGGTTTTTTTTTTTGGCAAGAAGAAACTGATGTAGATTTAAACTTCCCTGTTATTTATTACAGACGGGTTATATCGAGACGATAGTTTAGCTAGGTTCCAGTCCTGTGGTGATAAAGAGCGACAACCAGACCAAAACCTTCTAACACAAATCTATAAATCAGGTGCGGAGTAAACGGCCAAGTAAGCGATGTGCGGGGAGAACATCAATACTACACTTCCCAAGCAGATCTGTCGTTAAAACCATGTGACGTAGGAACCATTCCGGCTGGCTTGACAGTTTGGGGTCTGCTTGTTGATGGTCAAGGGGGGGGGGGGGGGGAAGCAACGACCCTTGCTGATCTTGCTCTGCTAGTCTTGGAGACTTACAGGGAGAGATAACAGCTAACAATCCAGCAGTAACATTACTCGCCACCTACATGTCCCGTACCAAACGTTACATTTGTAACGGTAATTTTACAACGTTGTTTCAACTGCGATTTGTCAGTCTAATGAATGCGACCAACCAAAGGTTCATGCGTGTCTTACATTTTGGAATCACTGGTAAGTTCTTCATTATGTATTCCTCTATCTCTTGCGTGAAGCCATCGTGCTGGGAAATAGTAAGCTGTTTTTATTATTTACTATTTTATTTCATTGTAAATTTATAATAAAGAACATTAAGCCATAATCATCAGACCCACTTACGATTAATGGATAATCGAACGCGACATGACCAAGTTTTTGTTCCAGATCCAAATCATAGTGCCTGCCTGCCTGCCTGCCTACCTACCTACCTACCTACCTACCTACCTACCTACCTACCTACCTACCCACCCACCCACCCACCCTACCTACCTACCTACCTACCTACCTACCTACATACATACATACATACATACATACATACATACATACATACATACATACATACATACATACATACCCACCCACCCTACCTACCCATCCACCCACCCTACCTACCCACCCACACACCCTACCTACCTACTACCCACCCTACCTACCTACCTACCTACCTACCTACCTACCTACCTACCTACCTACCTAACTGACTGACTAAGTGAATGGCTGACTAGCTTTATGGGGCCCAGTCCTTCTTAAGACGGAAATAAATGTTCAGCCAGACAGGGTATTCTCAGCATTTCTTGGAATCTGGAGAATCATTACCGTGCAACTGGTCCTTATTCTAAGCCAGATAAATCCACTCCGCACCCACCCGTCCTCTCTGTCTGAAGTGCATCTTCATATGATGCATCTACGACTAGTTCCCCCAAGTCGTCTCTTTGTTACAGGGTTTTCCTATTAAAGCGTTGTATGAATTGTTCTTGCCTGCCACATGCTCCGCGCATCCAGTTCTCCTTGGTCTGATCACCCAGTATTCCTTGGCTGACAGTATAAACCATGAAACTTCGTATAGTGCGGATTGCTTCAGTATCCTCTTACCCTTCTTCTTAGGTCCAAATTTCCTCCTGAACATCCTGTACTCAAGACACTGTTGTTCTGTTCTTAACCTTGTCCCTATCGTGTCCTTGCGTATGTTACAACGATCCGTATTAACACCAACTCGTATAAAATGTTAAAGAAAAATATGCAGACACTTTACATAAACCCCGACATGTGTCGCTGCACTAGTACACCATCTTCAGGGGGAACACATTTAACACGTAAAACACACAAGCCCAACTGTCAGAATATTAATTAAAAACATTTTGTTTGAACCACCACTCATAGGCGCAGTATGCAGAAGTAGCTTATGTCTTGTAAAAGTTGCTGGTGCGTTGAAGGTGATTTGTTCACTAATAAGTCACAAGTCATAAACTGCAGCATTGCAGACAGAAGCATCAAGTTTCACTTTTTGGCAAAAAAATGAAACTTGGGTTCTAAATTTAACAAAGCAAAACAAGGTTGACGTTGCACAAGAGACAGATATCCAAGCCACCGGAGGGATTCTAAACTGCAATCCCAGCAAGCGAGCAGCCGCAGACACACGCCTTAGATCGCGCGGGCATTGGGGTCGGCTCTACAGCCCTAATACAATTTAATTTAAATGCTTGTGAATTATAGAGTTTCCTTGTCGGGTTTTGGGTCCTTATTCCAACTAAACTGAAATAAAGATAAATGTGAATATTCATTGAAAATCATCAATATTTTTAGAAGTTTGTGAGTGCACGCGCACTTAGAAAACAGTATCGCTTGGACCAATCTTTGGCAATTAGAGCTACAGGCTTCGCTCTTTTTGTACGCAGTGCTGGTATGTCTAATACTGATAGTAAAAAGGAAGCTTTAGCAGCAACTAGTCTGTCTATGAACAACAGTAACGCTGAAGAAGAGTTGCTGCCCATATTATAAAACGAAGATGAAGATTACTCCCTACTGATTTAGAAGGGTAATTTAAGGGATGTAAGAAAATTCTTGTCGATCCCGGTGGCCATGTTGTCTAAGGTGTAGGTCTGCGGCCGCTTGATTACTGCGATCGCGGGTTTGAATCCCGCTGAGGGCATGGATGTACATCCCTTGTGTTTGTTGTGTGTTGTGTAGGTAGCGGCCTCTGCGATGAGCTGATCCCTCGTTCAGAGGAGTCCTACCGTGTGTGTGTGTGTATGTGTATAATTTGTGTGTGATCTAGAAGCCTAGGCCTAGGCCCGAGTAGGACTTTAGGACCACGGGCGGGGGGGGCGGGACCTTAGAGTCGATATTGTGCCATGAAGGGAGCACTTTGATTGTCCAATAGAGAAGTAATACCCTTTTAGCCGTTACATAAAAGTGATAATACTTTTGTACTGCATTTTGACCCAATCAAGAGCTTGACTGATGTTTTTCGGGGTTTGTCACTTGTGCAGCGACTGCCGTTGCAGTACCTTTATACAGCGCATAAACGCCTCCTTATAGGTTGCTGTATACTCAGTTCTCACGCTAAGTTTGCAACGTCATTCGACACTGTTGCTGCACTCTTCATGTGACCCAATATCACTCTGTACCTAAAAGCCAATCAGTTAATAAACCGAATCCCGAAATTGTACTGGACAATTTTTGTGTTACAATTCACCTTTTAGAACACATATTCATTCCTCACAGTGAGTGGATGCGGTAAACGAAAATAATTTGTAATATATTTCATTTATTTAGAAATGGTTTTACTTTAAGGCGTTATCATTGTCAGTTATATATAGCGTCGAATGGTTGGAATACTAGTGAATAATGAAATGTAACGGATGTGGAAGGAAATAGTTGTGACATAAGCAGTGTACTTGTGTTGGGGTAAAAATCGTACATAAAATGTTTTTTCGAGGGGAAAAAAAGAAGTGGAAGAGCTTGTTTGCTAGCGGGGGTGTGGAAGTTGAAAGGAATTACAAGAAACACAGGTAAAGGAAGAGGCCCTTTATGTTTAGGTCAAGGCGATGTGCAACAGCTGTTACTGGATTGTTTAAATACTAGAAATTGGAGAATGAACGTTTGAATGAAAAACGGCTAAATGTAAATAAAGAGATGGCTTACAGGAAAATATTACGACGCACTAACAACGATCGGATAAGAAATTTAGGCACACATTTGTACGTAGTCAAGTATAAATGGTTTAATGAAAGAAAATAACTGTAAGTATCAGTATGTATCATAAGTTGCAAACGATGAAGGGTTACCACCATGAAAACCCGGTGTTAATGGGTAGGTCGCCACGAGCATTGCGAGAACAAACTCAAATAAATTATTATTATTATTATTGTCACCATAATCATCATCATCATCATCGTCGTCGTCGTCATTGTTGTAATTATAACCGGGTTACAGTCCCAGCTTTTACTTGGAGGGAACTGAGGAAAACCACGAAATACCTCAATACAACCCATCTCATAGAAGAAGATTCGGCGTGAGCACTCTCGAATACAAGGTTGGTGCATTACCGCCACGTAATGTTGGTCAGTATTTGTCATGTAATAGGATTCGCATTACAGGTCAGTTTCCATCGTAGCAACTGATATCCTGGAAAAGCAAAAAAAGAACAGCTTGCTCCACTGTAACGGCTTAACAAGCTGTGCGTAATCGGGTGCGACGCCGATGTTGTTTATATGAGAGAGCTGGCAGGAACGAAGGATAATGACTTTAGAATATTGCTTAACCTGAAGATGAGAATCTCTCAGGTCAAGTCGGTTAGAACAAAGCATCGTTGGACGTACGAAAAACCAATTTTCCTCACGTCAAACCAAGTTATATAGTGAGAAAATAGAAGTTAGCTTTAGGTCTCGGCGGAAGATATTATTAGGAGTGTAGGGGAAGTTTGGGGGAGGTAGAAAGGCGACGTCACCTGAACCTCGCAGATTGCCGTGAATTGCGTTAAGGGTGGTGCACAGTAATGAGGAAAATAATGTAATTGTATGCGAAAAGTACGTATGTTAGAGTCGTAATAGTGAAGAAAGTGACAGTAAAATATGAAAGCAGGTACTCGATTCGAGAAAATGCTGTAAAAGGGAGAAAATCACAAAATGAGGCCTTGGAAAATTTTTGTCTTTTTGTTTTTTTGTACTAATGGGGCATTGAATGTACGCACATGAAATTTGTATGGAAATAGGGAGTAATCTACCTACCTACCTACCTACCTACCTACCTACCTACCTACATAATGCATACATACTTACATACATACATATATACATACATACATACATACATACATACATACATACATACATACATAATACATAGCGTACTTAAGTAATACATACATGCATAATACTGACCGACTTCATGGAACAGAGTCCTTCTTGAGAAACTCACAGCCCCTAAGCTGGTCAAGATTTACTCGCATTTTCTAGAACCTGCATGTTTATTACCGTGTTCCGACGATCCCGCCACTTGTCCTATCCAGAAACAGATCAATACATTTCCACCCACACAGTACGTTTGACATATTGGTTCAGGGTAACAAATACAAATACTGCAAAGATGCGAATCTTGGTCTTTATATCCGACAAATGTATCGTATAAGCCTACTGAGTCTGTACTTAAACAATGGGTTATTTACAAAAAAATGAAACAACAACAGTAATAATTACAGATATGTGGGACTAGATGATTATTCGATGTGAAAGTAGAGTGCATACAGTAGGTTCTGCTTCGAACTGCTTGTAATGCGGCTCTGTCTGGAAGCAGGATTGACCTATCAGCTCACAAGTTGCTTCACAGAAGCGCTGTTTAGAAACTCCACTGAACAAAGAGCCGTTTAACGGTTATGACTGTTCATGACAACGAGTTTCTTTGAGTATGTTACGCAAGTAAAATAATTGTAACTCTTACTGGCGATTTTGCTTTTGTGTTACAAGACCTGCGGAGACGATGAATGAGTTAAATTGGTATTTAAGAAATACAGTATTTGAAAATAAGCGTGTGTAATAGCTGACCAGTTATGGCCTGAAATCATTCTTATTCAGAGATTTCGCTAGCTAGGTTGAGAGATTAACACTAATTATTTTCTGAAGCTGAGGCATATGTGCGGTACTTCAGGTGCTCATTTTAAGGTGTGCGTCACGGAACTTAGTCACTTCAAGTGCTCATTAAGTCGTTCTTCAGGGAACTTACTCACTTACAGTGCTCATTAAGGCGTGTATCACGGAACTTAGTCACTTTAAGTGCTCATTAAGGCGTTCTTGACGGAACTTAGTCTCTTCAAGTGCTCATTAAGTCGTTCTTCAGGGAAATTACTCACTTCAAGTGCTCATTAAGGCGTGCTTCACGGAACCTAGGCACTTAAAGTGCTCATTTAGGCGTTCTGCACAGAACTTAGTCACTTAAAATTGTTATTAAGGTATGCGTCACGGAACTAGTCCTAGCAATTCACGTATTCAATTTTGGGATTCTGTTACATCCCTGATAGCTTTACTTTGTCTATTGTTCTGCACCGGCGCTTAGACTGGAAGAAATTTACCGCGAAGGTGTAATGAAGTACTGTAATGGAATCAGTGTCATCTGCCGTCTGCAGCCCTTAATTGCACTAAACCCGACTTGTATAACGAACGAAAAATTTACAGCAAGACAAAGGAAGAATTAGAGTAGTCCAGCGCTCGCCGGTCGCTGACATTTTCTCTCATCCTGTGGAAAAGTGAAACTCTTTGTTCATTAGTCAGACATGCGCTTTGTCTGAGTTACGCATAGATAAAACTCTAACGTAGCGCTTTCCGTGTCTGTATGGTTTACTACTTAGCAAAATATATACGAAAACGTGGCAGAAGCATGGCCAACATAGCCAGGTACATCGAGTAGGCCTGTAGTTTGGGATTTACATTGTGAGCCTGCCATTACAGCATTAATTTACTTGGAACTTCTTACTGGCTTGAGGGTAATGTCACAATTACAAGCGTAATCATTAATTTTTAGCAAATCGATTCAAGCCCATCCTTCTGGTTCAGAACGCGAGATCTACGTAAATAAAGGCGGCCGTATTTGTCTTTCGACAGCTGTTGTTAGAGAATCAAAGCTTATGTTCTTAACACGTGGTTAAAAAGACAATATGCTTACGGACTTAAATTTTTGGAGCCTTGTTAATGTAAAAATTAAAATCAGCAATTACCATTGGCTATATTATGTGTTAAACACATTACCGGGTTTCTTTTTCTAGTGATGTGTATAATACATTACCCTTAATCTTATATCAAGAATAAATGAAAGCTTTTGTTCTTTTGGAACAAAAGATGGTGGATGACATTTGAAATGAAAACCCGGAAATGACGTCATAAATAAGGTGTACCATCTGCCATTCGGCCACAAGAGACCAGAGCTACAAATTGATGGGCTAGACGGCGTCTGCTATTCTGCTGCCACCTGAATGATGCGTGGTTAACACTTATGTGTGGTACTGCTTTGGTAATGAAAAGTTGAACTTTCCGCCGAGTTACATAGAGTGTCTTTTGCCGTTTGATACTCCTTAGACAAAACTGAGTATGACATCCTCGGAACATATGCACTACAGGGTCATGTAGAAATTTAAATACGATAATACAAAAGTACGATATATTTGCTACACGGCTCTTTAACAATGATTTAACTTTAATTGAGAGTGTACCTCCAATCTTGCCATTGAGATTGTCCTTTAGACGCTGTGTGGCATCTGAAATGCGACGGAGCAGTGCATTTCACCTTTTCGCCCTTTTTATGGTACAACAGATGTTTAACGTGCCCCTGTACATAGGCATCTAGGAGGCTGATGTGGCTAATATTGTGGACTAACCAGACCATTACACTGACCAGAGAAGCAGTGATTGAGGTATGTTTTCACAGACTTTCCGGTATGAGTTGTGGCAAATAGTGTTTGTTTTGAGTATTTACTACAAATTCAGCAAAAATAACGTGATGTAAGTAGGCAGTTGTTGATTTATATGTTTAATATGTATGGAATGGTATATCCGTAATCCTTGAAAATCAAACTATGCTTATATGGCATGTGTGTCTGAGAATGACTTCAGGAATGAGATACTGAAGTTAAGGCATCAAGGCGTGATTTATCTCTTCCTCTCTCTTGTATAGGCAGGATGTATCTAAAATGCCTGGACAAACTTGAAGAATAATTTCTTTACATCAAAACAAAGGAAAAAGTTTCTATGAACATATGTCCGGAAATGAGTGGCTTTTGATTTAATTGAAAGACTAAATTCAACAATAAATACCCTAACTCTGTACTATTTTACTTACACCTGATATGATACATTTACAGTACGCGTTCCCAATTTAATGACTGTCGATTTCTTATTGTTTGTCAAGTCACAATTTACAACAAATGCTCAAAATGTCCTCCAAGTGAATCACTGCACATATGGACACGTCTGATCATGGACTGTCGCAACCTTTAAAATGTCGCGGGGTGGTTGCGGGTGGTTTGACAGGCATAAAATGTGCATTGACGAAGTTTATCTTCATTTTCAATTGGAGCTCATTGCACTAGGGATTTTGAATGTCCTCGCAGATAAAAATGTAAAGGTTTGAGGTCTGGCGAACGTGGGGGCTATACCTCGAAAAGTAAGTGTTTGCGGACATATGTTGATGTGAACGTTTTGCTTGTTTTGCTCTGGGGAGCTCACTCCTGAAGTTTGTCGAGGCATTTTAGGTACACCATGTATTTGTTAATGATAAAATACAGCTACGTTCATTGCAATATTGTCACTAGGCAACCATAGGCGCAGACACTGTAACACCTAATGCCTGTCTATTGTCAACTCTCGTCGTTAGGGCTGCAAATAATAGAAACTATGCGCGGGGTCGCGTCTGTCAGGTTTTAGAATCTGAACTTTATGATGGCTAAAACTAATTCTGTTTTTTTTTTGTTTCTAGTAGTTCACCCAATTTTATTGTGCTTGAGTACGTGAAGTTTCTTAAACTTGCATTTAGAATATGGATCTAAAACTGCAGTTCACCGAATTTTGACGCCTGCAACTGAACGACGTTTGTAATTCTAAGAATGACCCCCAGAGTAACAACTAAAAGTCTGTGTTTACGACCAGCACATGCAGCCAATTCGCCCACCCCAACCCCCCCCCCCCCCACCCACTTAACCTAACAGTATGAACTGAGTCTGCCAAAGTCTCAAGCGATAATTCGGGGGCCTCAACCAATCCCTCAGCCACCGTAGAGTCCTCCGTTTCTTTTTTAAGCAGTTTAAAACTTTGGTGGTTTAGATGACCCAATGCGCTCTCCGTCAGAACTTCCTCAATAAAATCCCACCTCCTGAAGTGCTGAGGACGGCGGAAATTCGTGAATAGATTTTTTTGTGGTACATGTTCCAAATTTTCGGATGTATTTTGTATGCCTTGCTTGTGTCGTGTTTGTTTTTACTCAGTAGATATGTGTAACATCATATACAAATTCTTGTGCTTCGTTTTCGTTTCGCCTTATTTAACTCATATTCTTCAGGTATGGAATGATTTTCCAGGAACGAACCCCGAATTTGTAACATTGCGCTTGTGGGAATTAATGTTCGACTTACGAAGGTTCGCTTTACGACGGCTCGCTTTGCTGTCGTCGTCCTGGTCTCCTGTATAAGCTGTACTAAGTAAGCATCTGATAAATGTGTGTTGCAAGAAATAGGCGTGTGGTTCATTTCAACAAAAACTAGAGCGAGGAATGGGTACATTTGCTCCTACACATGGGGCATATATGCAGAACTACGCACACATTACGAGGCGTCCTTAGTGTAGAGTACTGTTTTGAACTTCATGCTCTTTTATTCCACTTGCTAAACTCAAAACCGAAAAATATGTACCATATTCCGGTAATGTGGTTAGTCATCAAGCCGATGTCTACTTGAAATACTGAAGAAACTGCAAAGTAATAGCATTTTGTCCCTGAGGGTTGAGCACTGAGGCACATCCTGCTTCTAGGCCGAGATGGGTTTTGGAAACGAAAAAGTCCAGTGCACGTTGCGACAGTTCAAGTATAGCTGGAAACCAGGTATATTTATTTTTGTTCTTCTGTGTCGTAAATTTGTCGTTGTGTAATCATCATTAATCACATGCAGCATGCAGCATGACGTGACAATACCCAAGAGGCCAGGTTTTGACTGTAACATCACGTGCCAAAAAAGCAACTGTCTAAAACAACAGAACACAGAAGTGTCATTCGGACTTGTTTATATGCAGTTCATTTTGCTGCAGTAATATAGGGCCTTCCACTTAAAACCGGCCCGCTTGCACGGCGAAGTCGAGAAAAAATTTTGTTTCGCTTAGTTTTTGGTAGACCACATGCACACTGTTGCAGAAGATGTTGGAAATGGGATTCGTGTGAAGCAATACATTTTAGTGCGCGTGTTATCAAAAATCCTTTCTTGATTCCGCCATGCAAGCGGCCTGGTTTCAAGTGGAACATTCCGTATTTGATGACCTAAGTTGCGTCTCATTGCCCGCGTACACAGAAGGTCGCATGTGTGATCTGTGTTCGTTGTTTCGGATATCGGAATACTTTACGGTCTATGGTCATGACTGTTTAAAATGACCTGCAGCTCTTGGAAGAGAATGGTGTAAATTGCCTACATCCACGCTTCCCGTCTTCTTTTTCCTTTATTGATTACGTTAATTGTTCCTTGTAATTTGTGCTAAGTAACGTATACATTTTATACAATAATTTTCTTGTGAGTTGCCCATTTTTACCGTTATTGTTGCGTTATACTTGGCAGTACATACTGGCTGGACAGCTGCTTGTCAGGCGGTTTATAAGGTCATATAAGAGATTAAGTACGTCATCTTACTTGTAGCACCGGGATATTTTCTCGGGGGTAAAGTGGCCGTGACGTGACATTGGCCAGTCACCTCCAACTAGAGCCGAGGTTAAGAGTGAGCGGAACTATCTATACGTCTGCTCCCCCTATACGCCTAAATGGCGGGGACAGTGAGAACTTTACCTTTTATCTTTTATTTGTAGCCAAATTCCCTTACTGTGAAAGAAGAACTAGGGTTTTCATATCACTATACAGTACGTGTATATGTCTTCTTGTGTGTTTTTGTGTTCTGTTTTTTTTTTCTATTTCAGCTCTTCCACCAATTGGTCGATTGTCGCGATGTGGTCCGATTTGGAAAGCAGCCTTTTTATATGAACGATAAACTATTGTATATATCTAGGTACACTGTGCGGAGCTGTAAATGAAGGTAACATTTGGATCTTCAAAATAAAAATATTTTATCTCACGTAAGCCTACTAATTTTTCTGGGAAAGAAATATGTTTGTGATTACAAATTTCGTGCTTTTAAAAGCTGGAGCCTGCTCATGTTGAGAATGTAATACGTGTGCTCTCCGCTTTTACTCCAATGAAGGCAACGCACTGGACATTCCCGAACATGAGAAGCGTACCTTGCATAATGATTAGTAGCATGGTGAAGTGATGATTGCTGTGATTATAACATATGAAATGTCAGAGTAAACGTATGTAGCAGATTGCTAATTACTGATGAAATATCATGCGGTTTTGATGAGGAGGTTACACTTTACTTCACCTGTCACTTGCCAAGTTCCTGTTCTTCTCCCCACCCCTCGCCTTTGTTTCTTTTTTCTTCTTCCCCGTTTAATTTGTCTACCTTGACATATCCTTTCTTTATTAGCCTGCGATGAGTGAGGCAATGTTCCGCGAAGAATTGACGTACTTATTATGTATTCCCTTACTTTCGAAGGGTCTCCCTTCTTCAGTCGCTCGTTACAGCGATGTGGTGCAACTTGCAGTAGATTCCTGTTCTGTTTTGAGTGTTGTGTCTGTTGTGAAGTGGCGTCATCATGGCTTATTGCGAAAGACTTTCATGGCGGGTTTACGTCGACCTCTGCATCTGGATACCAACAGACTGGTACGCTATTATTTCATTTTGCGTTCAGATAAATCTGAGTTGGGATTAAGACAATGTAGGCTTATGACGTATTCGTTGTTCAGAAACAAATCTAAACAAAACTTGGTATTAACGTGAGTTTAAACACTATAGCAAATGTGTTTGTAAATAAGCCTCTTTACATATCAAACTTTATTTCTTTGTTTATTTTTTTGAACACCACGTGTTTTAATGGGCCTGAATAACTCTGTTGGTGTAGGCTATGGGCTGGGCGATGCGGAGTTGCATTCACGGCAGGGTAAAAGATTTGTCTTCTCTGAAACGTCCAGAGTGACACTAGAGCCCACCCAGCCTTCTATTAAGTGGGTACCGGACGCCCTTTGCTAGGATGTGAAGCAGCAGAGGCATGATGCTAAGCATTTACCATCATCTAGTAACAATATGATGAATGAGTGGTGGTCTGCTTGCACTCCTATATACAGTCGAACCCGGTTATAACGACATCGGTTAATGCGACACCTCGCCTGTTGCGTCAGATGTTCTGTCGTACCAAGTAATTCTCCACCGTTAACCATAATATTATAGTCCTCAGTTGCAACAACGCTCGTTTATAACGATACGAAATATCCACTCCATTTCATGGTGTTATAACCGAGTTCGACCGTACCGTCGTGGGAAACAGCATTACATGTACCGTATTTTGTAACCGCAGAATGGCTGTAACATTATTTGCCCTAGGAACATGGTTTATTGCAGGTGTATAATTGTGGCAACAGATAACAAGAACAGCCACCACCACAACCACCACCACCACCACCACCACCACCACCACCACCACCACCACCACCACCATCACAACCACCACCACCATCACCACCACCACCATCACCACCACCACCATCACCACCACCACCACAACCACCACCACCACCACCACCACCACCACCACCACAACAACAACAACGACGACGACGACGACGACGACGACGACGACGACGACGACGACGACGAAGAAAATTTGTCGCTGTACGGTTACGCCGAGAGTACTTATATCTGACGTTAATTGGTGTCGCACATTCTGAACGTCTGCGCAAAATTAAATGACTAGGAAGCTACTCACTCTGACCGATTCATTCCTGAGGTTACGAATAGCACGTAACCAAATATTATGCCGAAAGTAGCGATAAGGGTGACGTCCCCAAAAGTCCTACAAATTATATAATTTTACTCCTTGTTTGCTTGGCGTGATACTTGGTATCGAGTCTAAGAGAAGACCGTAGATTGAAAGTGTGTGAGGGCAAGGTGGACTTAACAGAAAGTGGTAGCAGGACAGAGAAAATCACACAATAAAGAGATTTATTATAAGAATACTACAGTAGGCCTTGTAGCCTACGCTGCCTCAGACAGGCCTATGTTTCATATGTGACTTTTTACAAGCAGCCCGAAACGTCGTGTGTATCAGATACGCCTCAAGCAGTGTTCAATATCCAACATGATACTTTTATAATTAGTCAACCTTTGTCACGCACTTTTAGAAACTCACGATCAACTTCACAATTTCTACATGTAGGCCTACTTTTTACCATATTATATAAAGTTGATCAGTGTCGGGTAATGGGACTCTACGGGTAAGTGCGAGTTGTGTACACTGTTGTATTTCTGAAACTTGAAGGGACGAGAGCGACTAACCTTTATCCTGCTAATGTGGAATATATGGTGAGCTGCTAATAATGCCAGCACCACTAATGTGTAATATTTGGTGACCTACATTTGGCGACGCTGAAAGGAGCCTCTTTGTCTCTCTCTCTCTCTCTCTCTCTGTGCACAATCTCTCAACACTGAATCAATCGTGAAAGACGTCCTATGTCATATTTGTGTGCACACACTTACTCGGCTACCAACTAGGCCCAAGGACCTAGTTGGTCCAAATATTACACATTAGTGGTGCTGACATTATTAGCAGCTCACCATATATTCCACATTAGCAGGATGAAGGTTAAGAGGCATATGTGTAACTGGAAGGGTAATATTAAAATTGGTGCTAAAGATACAAGTGGTGGTGACATGGAATAGATTAAACATGGAATAAGACGCTCTCTCGGTCGAACTATCCTTCAGGCATCTGCCTGTTCAAGAATGCTGCCGCCTCATTATCGATGTGTGGTGGCATCATATTCCGCCAATACCTGTAACTCTGAACAACTTGACGAAGGGAGAATGCGAAAGTTGAACAGCTTTTATTGTGAAACGTCTTGGCAGCAAGTCGGGTATCGTCTTAATGTGTGTGTAGGGCAACAAATGGAGCATATATTGTTCCTGAATATGACAGGAAAAATGTTTCTGAGTTGTTCTTTAAAAGGGCGTGCTTTAAAATATGTGGCTATTACTTGTTTGACAATGAGTTTTGGTAATCGCCCACATAATTTTTAATCACTCTGTGTATAAATATTAGAGTTTACCTCGCAGAAAGCACAGTACCCATTAGAAAGACCAGTTGATGAATGATTTAAAGGGAAACAAGGGATGTTTATTTTAAGACTTATAAGGATAAACAAGTACAGTGTGAGCATAATGCGGAGTTGCATTTAAATGTGAAGGTGCATGTAGTTACTACAATGATATGAATGGTTAAGTAAACTAACAGTCACAAAGCCTTGATCATGCCGTCCTGACTGTCGTTATTTCAAAGCTAGGCGTAAGTAACTCTCCTGTATGTGAAACTTTGGTAGTGCCAACCCTGTAAAATTGAACATTAACCTTAATTATATTTGAAAGTTGGGCTCGTATTGCGCACTCAGCACTCTCCATCTCGGTTATAAAAGCCAGTCATTCAGTGCTGTATGGGGAAATAATAACTGTTTGTTCTTAGATTCTTACAAGACACAAAATATCACTCTGTGGGCAGAACGTCGAATTTTTTAATGTTAAACGTGATGGTACATAGAGTAACCACTAGGCTTTCAAGAAATAATTAACTTACTAGTAATTTCGGGGATGGTATCTGCTATTTATAATAAACACGGCTTGCCATGCCACGATTTTTTTCACTTTGAGGTTAGTTTTCGTAGCCATCTGAGCTCTCTGATCTTGCAAAGAATAATTCAGTTGCCAGTAAACATTGAGCTCTTTCCAAACTGATACTCTAATTAACTTCAGGTCCTTGAAACGCCGAAGGTATTCGGCTGCGTAAGAAATTCCTCGTCTCTTACGAACTGTATAGTTCAGTGTCGTGTTCAAAAGGGTTTCGTATTGGGCCCTGCATTTTGTCAGTTCAGTCCAAACTATATTCTCAACCTATTACTTCTCTTGGGTAGGCGAATTTTTACGAACGCGCCTAAAAACGGACGGACCTTCTGTTCCATTGAACTCAATGGCACATAGGCTGCAGGAAAACTGAGCCCTAAGCTGTCTGTTCAGAGTTTCGAAAAATTTTTGGTAGATATGTGACTCCTCGGACGGAGTATCGGCAAGTTTTAAGCACTGTAATTGCACGGAACACACACACTCATACATACATATACACACAGACATATAGAGGAAAGACATTCTTATATGCACCCATGCAACGAGTAGGATTCTAATGTGTGTCATCCCGTTGTGCGTTGTTACTAAAATTATAGGCACAATAAAAGCCGTACAGCACAACTTCCAATTTATTCAACGTGTTTTATTAAGCATCACATTGTACACTACATGTTTCGGCACTGTTCTCGTGCCATCCTGTGGTGTGTCTGTAGAACCTTGCTGTACAGGTCGTTACTGCAGTGTCATATACATTGACATCCCACTCACATTAAAAGGTAAAATATTTGCAAGTCAGTTATCATATTAACTTATTTGATGTTACTAATATGATAATTGACTTGCAAATATTTTATCTTTTAATGTCAGTGGAATCTCACTTAATGTATATGACACAGCAGTAACGACCTGTACAGAAAGGTTCTACAGATACAACTGAGGATGGCACGAGAACAGTGCCGAAACGTGTAGTGTATAATGTGATACTTAATAAAACACCTTGCATAAATTGGAAGTTGTGCTGTACGGCTTTTATTGTTCCTATGATTTGAGTAGGATTCGAAATATCGATTCTAGTGTCGCATAACCCCCTGTTAGTTCATCTGCTTTACGTACAAATATTATCGTGAACTTAAACTCAGACACCTTCAATGTACGCTCCTGTCTTAGTACGAGGGACCAAGCTTTATATGTATAAAGCAAGACATAAATAAATTTATTCCCAAATGTGGTTTTACATCTCAGAAATCTTATGTCTAGAGCGAACAAGTTGGAGCTGGGCCTATACGTATATACATATATGAAAGGTACACCTTACTACATACATCGAAATGAGTCAAGTGCTTAGCATCTGCAGCAGTAATTCCCTGAGTCTGGTCTTCGGTCCACTGGTGGTTTTGAAAGGCTATCACGAGTCGCTAGTTCTTTCGAAATGCTGAATATGAAAGAATTAAAATTTGAACTGTTTATTTCCTCGCTGGTTTCTTACCAAAGCATTAATTTGCCCATTTTGAGAGGTTGCAGGGAAGCGGAAATATGTCTGCCAGTTTGTCCACCCGGTCACAGCCGAACTTGCCCACGGATCAATACAGCTCGAGCTCAGTTCTTCCTCACTGGTGATTCCGTATCAAATAAAAACAAATTTCGATTGTCCATCTGTCTTCTGGAGTCGGTATAGTAATTGGCTATGGGATGAGTAAACGGACACTCATCTTTCTATTCCCGGCTGGAGTAAGGTGTTTTCTGTCCTCCGAAACGTTCCGACCGGCTCTAGAAGCCACCCATCATCCTATTCAGTGTGTACTGTGGGCTGTCTTCCGCGACATTAAAGTGGCTTGGCCGTGAACCTGACCACTCATCTCCACGAATGATTGAAGCTATACCGGCATTACCCCATACGTCTTCACGGAATGCATAGGAACAAATTTATTTTTAGCATCTGTCTCTTAAAATTAAACTTTTTTTCAGGAACCGTTATTGGTTAGAAAGTTACCAACAATAATACACCATTTAATGCTTACAAGAGTCGTGGCATTATTGTTGGTAACTTTCTAGACAATAACTCAATAAAAATGTACGGTGCAAACAACGATGTGAAATTTCAGGAGACATGTTTGCCCTTTGTATTGTGCTACCACTCTAAGTAACGAATGGTTTAGCAACCGTGATAATTCGCTTTCTTCGATGTGATCCATGTGGCCAAATGTCTATCCCCGCCTTTAATTATTATGACTGAAATATTGTATTATATCTGGTAATGGTTTTCTAAGAACTTTGTCTTACGTACTACTTTTAAGAGGAAACATGTCTTGTCAGATCACTTTAACCCTGAAATTAAAAATTTGTGTGTAAACGTCATATTTTGTGTATGTTTGAAAAAAATTGTGTAGGTCTAAAACTATTTGTGAACTTTATATGAAATAATTTTATTCTGTGTACCATACACAGGACAGGCACATTTAAGAACATTAAGCATAGGCCTATGCGTGCGTACCACCACAGGCTGATATGCAGGTCAAACTACAACTAGGCTACATTGGGTGTTACTGAAGCTGGCTTAAACGGGTCAAATAGTGATAGGAGTTGATGATGATGTGTATTCACAGAATAAGTATCAAATACTTTCGAATTTGGTAAATAGTATTATTTATCGTTGTAAACAAGTTAGTTTGGAATTCGAAGTAAATAACATTTCTGAGTGTTTTTTAAGCTTTGTTCTTGTTACCTACGTGGTGAACACACTCACGGAAGAGTGCCCGAGATGGGAGAGTATGATGACAACAATGATTAAAATGCGCGTGCGTTTTCACAACACCTGACTGTCAGGTTCTGTAGAGTTCATGCGGTGCGTACAATCTTATTCTCATCCTTACTTATTAAATAATTCTCCTAGAGTCTTAGTTCCATTGTAAGCTACATAACAAAGCAGGCTCGACAGTGTTTGTGGTAAATACTGGTAATAAAACGGGGCGCAGGTTTTGCTATGTAATTTACATCATCTGCACTGATGGCAGTATGTCAGCAAGTAACACGCCTCCAGATAGCGGTAAACTGTAATTTTATTGCGGTTTTCAAATTTCATAGGTAATTTGGTACACGACACATGTTCCGTGAATTAAACCTGTTATTTTGTATTTAAATTGTGTACGCTGTAATTTTATATAGCGCTGTCACCATGAGGTATGTATAGAAGAACGTTTGTTGGACTAAAAGCCGCGCAATCATATGAGTGGTTAAAGCGCGTTCATGGAGATCTGGTTCAGAGTCTTCCGACGACGGCCGTCCTGAAAAGAAGAGTGACTTTTATGATACATACTTTATGACACAAAACTTCCACAGATTGCTGCTTAAACTGTTTTTATTGTTTATAATTTTGACTAAAAATTTAAAGTTCGTTTTGTACACATTCTTCAACAGGAGCGTCAGAGATAAAATACTTTGACTCTTACAATTTAATATGTGAACAAGACACCTAAGGCATCTTACATTTAATTTCTCGTGCAGACTAGAATAAGCCCAGGAACTCAATTTCTTTATTTGCACCTCGGCATGTCTATTGTACTAAGCAGCAATGGTACGGTGTCATGTTACATTGCTTTTCAACACATGCAGTTGAATTTGGTGTAGAATTCAATCAAGAGAACTGATATCTCTGGACATGCATTTAGATATGCACTCTGTCGAGAAATGCGAATATCTGTGTAACGTAGTTGTAAGTAAATGACCATTTTCTCAAAAGAAAATTTTTCTGCTCAAGGGACTGATGCGCGTAATAAGATCCTTTGAATCTCACATTATAACTGCGGACGCATTGAGTAAATCGCGTGCAGTCGACAAGAAGTTGTTCTTCGTGTAAACGTACCTTCGGGGGAAAAAAAATTGTTATTTGGACCTTGAAATAATTCAGTTTGAATTCTAACGTGAGGATTGAGTTTAGGTTAATGTGTTATTGTGTACGTGTGTACTCATATAACTTGAACTGGCATTCAGGGACGAAGTCTGGGTGTTACCCTGTGTATAAATGCAAGTTAAGATACGAGTGAAACGCAGGTAGTGTAATACGAATCCGGTGCTGCGTATCTAACTGAAAACTTCTTAAATTTTTACAGTTTTACAGAAGACCGCATGTCTGTCACAGTATTTTGTAGCAATGATTCATATATTGGCCTACACAGCAGTTGCCTAAGGGAATTTGATATAAAAGAGATTCCGGGAGATGGGTGGACTCTTGTCTTCTATTGTACTGCTGGTTGTCACTACAGTGACAGTTGTGGTTTTATATATATAATTTCTATTGCAGTCTTTAAGATATTATTTTCAAGTCATGTCTGCCGTTTGCTTGTATCTGCGTTTCCTTTCTTTCCAAGATATATATCCTCCTCCATTACAGAATTTTCAGATCTGCTAATTATAAATTGGCATTCCAGCAGTAAGGGCTAGGCCTACCTCGTAGTAGATGACATAGGTTTATAACAAGTAGAAATCTAATAAAATCTGAATATAAGAATTGAGATGTTTAGATTGTAATAATAAATGCAAGGACAAACCGGCATAGTTTCAATAAAAGGTACGGAGAACACCTATAGCGACTACAAGCAAGCAATATATGGATATTACCAGCACATAAGAGACACAGGTCGCACGGAACTATTGATTAATAGTACGAAAATAATTCGAGTAAATAAAAAAGGACTTTTCTTAAATATCCTTGGATCACTGCAATGACAAACGATATAAAAATGTAGAGGACATCTGTAGGGCTGACTGTAACCTACATTTGACTTTGCCACAGATTATGACACAACGATCGTCCAGCAGTAAACATTATTTATTTCCCTTCTAACCAGTGTACTAGAAGAAGAAACCACATCATATTGTCTTTTCTCTCAGAGAGTTACTTAAATTTATATAATCATCTAATTCGATGTGCACGCCAAGATCACATATGAATACATCTAACTACATTTGGTAGTTGTTAGTTACAGAAGACAGACTTTAGTGACCTGAAGGCAATAAATATCTGCACAATTTGATAAGCAGCAAGACCAAAACACAAGGATGCAGAGTAATGTAACTGCAAAAGGAAAAGTGGGATGAAGTGGAAGTGTTTGTAGGCATTCGTAACTGTTGTGTTATATATACTGGGAGACTGTACAAACCCTAAGACTGCTTGAAAGATTTAAGGTAGATAAATTAAAACATGGGGTTTAATTTTAGCAGCTGACTGTAGATACAAAGGCAAGAACATTTAAGGCCTCTATGTAACATACAAGTATGTGTAATCCTCTTTGTATAATCTGAGACTAGTTGCCTAGGTTCAACCCTTTAAAGACGAAACGTGTCTGTTTTATATAAGGACTCAGTGCGTCCGCGCAATAAACACTCTTCACTTCGGTTATACAAATCCAGTCTCTTAACGTATACGGCAAAAGTCGCTGTTTGTTCTGAGATCCGTACAAACACATAAAAGCAATGTGAGCACCGTGTAGAATTTTTTAGTGTTAAACTTGGTAGTACTTAAAGTAATCGGTAGGCTTTGAAAGGTTAATTCGATACGTCGCATGATTGTTTGTAGCATATGTCCGTAACTTACCGTTTATGTTAGGAAACTTATGGTAAGGAGACAAGCATTCGAGTTTTATTGTTGTCACAGCAGTGTTTATGAACACTCAGGTCTTCTGGAATATAGTATCATGTAGATTGGTATATAGTTACCGAAGTTGCGGAGGAACTTACTGCCTTCCTGAAGATGGAGGCAGCAAGACCCTTCGAAATTTAGGTGACTGTACAAATCTACACGGAATTATATCTCAGGAGACTTGAACCTTAGGTTAGCTATTCGTTTGCGGTAACTGTCAAATCGGTAAGATTTAATTAATCTTTTAAAGCCTACTGGTTACTTGATGCACCAGCAGAATTCAAGAATTTACATTCTGCGCATACTGTATTATGTGTTCTGTATTTTATCTCAGAACAAACAACGACTTCTGCCCTGTATAATATAAACTGATTGCTTTTTATAACCGAGATAAGAGGTGCTTACGGCGCGGTACGAACTGGATCCTTAAAACACTTTACGCTCCGCGTTTAAAGGGTTAAACACGATATTTCGTGATAATTACGTGATTCAGCGATGGAGTATTGCTGCAGTAGTGAAAATCCTGTTTTCATAGCCCTCGAAGAAGTATAAGAAATAGCCTAATACATCCGAAATTTGAAGATTGAAAACAAAGCCTCTGAAGAGACAAAATGCTTTGCCGGAATGTTGGAGAGATTTTCAGTTCCAACAGTATGCCATTTTTACCTACAGGTTACGAAATTAACGAAATTTAAAGTGACGTAATATAGTTCCAGTATGCCATTAAACGGGGAGAAACAAACTTGAAAACGTTGAATAATTAGAAGAAACTCATTAATATGTATACATGCTGTATAACGACTTGAGAGTAATTTTCCGATCGGATAACGGCTCATCAAGGGGGTTAGCTGGCGTGTAAACACAGACGAAGCGTGTAGATGAATGTCTTACACAGACACGTAGTAATGAGGAATGATGCTAGCTGAGTCATTATCGCTGCGGTCTAGATCCCATCATCCATACGGTGCACACGCTTTCTTTGTCCTCTGGTTCTGCAGATTGTTTAGGCAGTTCCTGTCGCTTAAATATCTATGCAGGGTTGAGGTTCTTAATGAAAATTACAGCTTCCTGGGATATGACGCCATTCAGATTTGTGTTACGTGCGAACGTAACGTTTCAGAGGTACACTGGCTGCTGTGAATATATGGGCAGTAGCCTACTGTCTGAAACGTTGCTACCTGATGAAAATCTACACGGCGTCATACCCCAGAAGGTTGTTCGTATGAACGCAAGATAATCATAAAATATGTCAACCCAAGTTTACATCGAGTTCTGAGAAGAAAACAGAACTACTCGCCTATTGAATTAGGCTCTGTCCAGTTCTGTAAATCACATTGTGGGTTATTTAATTTTTATTTTACTTTTGTGAAAAACGTACGTCTTACGCACGGTTTCTGTAAACTATAAATTCAAAAACACTAATCAACAACAAATGCACTAAGAGAGTTTTATCATCAATTGTAACACACTCCTACATGTTTCGACCCTGCTGGGTCATCTTCAAGGAGAACTTTTTGTTATCGTTACATTAAGGTTGCACTTTATAGTTGGGTGAGAATGTGCTGTTGACTGTGTACTGATTTGTTTTTGGAGGCGTGAACTCTCTGTGGTCCCGGCCTACAGGCCGGTAGGCCGGGACCACAGAGAGTTCACCCGACCAGTACACAGTACACAGTCAACAGCACATTCTCACTCAACTATAAAGTGCAACCTTAGTGTAACGATAACAAAAAGTTCTCCTTGAAGATGACCCAGCAGGGTCGAAACGTGTAGGAGTGTGTTACGATTGATGATAAAACTCTCTTAGTGCATTTGTTGGTGATTAGTGTTTTGTATAATATTGTGCACGGACATGGAACACATTAAACTATAAATTCAGTTTTATCAATGCAGTCTCAAAGTTCTATATGGTTGCCATAATTGACACTGTTGTCTTACAGTTTTATGTGCATGTAGGGTTATGATCTGACTCCATTCTACATTTCACATGGTTCTTCCGTTATTGCCATTAGACCGAAATCTATAGGAAAATATCGCACGGCCGCCATGTTGTTATTGCATTCTACACAATCAGTACCGTAACAAAAGTTATACAGCCTTCGAAGTTTTGTTACCATAAATAATTTTAGGACCATACAGCATGTTGCACTAGTGTTGCTCCCGTCTTACATGTTTGCTCCAACGCCATGCTGTTCTTAGTGATTAAAGGAAATTAGAAGCGTGCTTGTATGGTGTCCTCCAACAGCAGAACGTTCATACAAGGTTTCCTGAAAATCTGTCAAGTGGTTCAGAAGTTACACATGCAGAAACACAGGCAAAATGGTGATGCCTTAAGCTTACTTTTTTGAATCTTAGGACGAAAATTGGGCCAAAAGTAAATATGCCGCATAGGTATGTGATAGTGGATTTGCCTTATGTGAATAGCTACTATAATGGATTTGTTGGGTGAGATTATTTAATAGCGCCTATGTTGGACACTGTTGCGTGAGGTGTATTTGATAGGTACCACATTGACATTGTTGCGTGAAGTATATTTACTAGCTACTGCGTTGTACATTTTTGTGTGTGGTATATTTAATAGCTACTATTAATATTAGTAGCTATATGCGTGTTGCTGTCAAACACAACAAACTTTTATTAAATTCATCAGTGAATGCTACATATTTCAGTCTTATAGACCATCAGAAGGCAATAAATTACGTAATTTAAAACATAAGTACCTGTGCTTAGAAATGTCTAGAAATTTTGCGAGATCTCACAAATTTTTAAAACCTTTTTTCAAATTGATATAGAATTAAAATGTGTATATGTGTGTGTGTGTGTATATATATATATATATATGTAATACTTCTCGTGTGTGCCTCTTGTTTGACGGAAGTGCACATACTAATATTAACCCTTTAAAGACGAAGCGTATCTGTTTTATATAAGGACTCAGCACGTACCGCGCTGGAAACACTCTCCACCTCGGTTATAAAAACCAGTCTCTTAATGTTTTACAAGGCAAAAGTTGCTGTTTGTTGTGAAATCCATACAAAACACAAACGCAATGTGGGCACCACGTAGAATTTTTTAATGTTAAACCTGGTGGCACGTAAAGTTACCGCTAGGCTTTAAAAGGTTAATACGTCACTGCTTAAAGGGATTAACTCCATTAAAATTAATAGCTACTATGTTGGACATTGTTGTGTGAGCTGTACTTATATGTACACGACGTTTCGGAAGCTGGCTGTGCTTTCGTTATCATGTACTAGTAATACTGTAAAACCTAGCAGCTAGTCGAATGTAACACACCTGTAATGAAACTTAACACTACGTAAATGAACAGTGAGGATTTTGCGCCCCAGTGTTATTTAATCGCGCACGACCACATGAATAGGATGAGCTCACAAAACGTTGTTAATAAAAACAGTTTTCCAAACGTTAAACCACAGGACGTGTAGCATAATTTGGTCATATGTGTGTCATGTCACGAACGTGATTATGCACGACTGCGGTCACGTTCCATCAACACCCACACTTGGCGGTATCTCCCCTCGTAGGCGCTATCGGTGCCGCGCAGACAGGTTCTGTGCATCCAGCCGGTTGCATTTGCAACTGAATTGTGTTTACTTTAGAACGTCCCATCAATTGACTGACATATTGTTTGTGAGCTGATATTAATATAGCTGATGCATCCCGAAACGCGTGTCCGCAAATTTTCGCGACGGCATTATCCCAATACTTCAATCACTGTGAGTACCAGCTTGTTATCTGCTTCGCTTACTCTACATTTTGAAAAAGGATTTGCGTATTCAGTTCAATAGTGAGAGTCTGGGTCCTGTTTTCACGAAAGATAAACTGTCGGTGTAGAAATAATATTAAGCCAGGTGTTTTAGGCAAGAAGCTTCTGCATCTGCATTTAAATTCGCTTGCTGCATGGCAATTTACGTTGTTTTCACCCGTTTGTACAAATAAATATAAAGGTAGTACATTAAAGTAGACATAACTGCCTCGTAACACACCCGGCTTTATTCGAAATACGTAATCGTCTTAATACAAGATAGAGCATTCATGTCGCATAAATTCTGCAGTGGCTACAGCGCTTTTAAATTACCTCAGAGGGTCTCGGTCATAATATGTTACTTTTATGGAACATTGTAAGACCGCATGTGAATATCAGTATTGGCAGGAGGTTAAATGTAATCATTTTACCTGTTAGGACGAATTTTATTATTAAGTGGTCCAGGAGATACGATTGACTGATAGGTCAATGTTTTCTGATGCATTTAAACCTGTAAGAACTTTCGACGTATAAAAGATTGAACGTGATGTCAAACTAAGAAAAAAAATTTAGACTAGGGCAATGAGTCTTTTGAACATTTTACAAAATATAAATCCGAAGTAGTAACAAATAAGTTGACGACTCAGTTCTTGTGCGACATGACGCCGCAACAATGGTCGGTCGGCTCACGACGTTATCTTCAGGAGTCCAGAGTTCCGAGGAGATATTTTTTCGAACCTCTGAGGTGCTAGCAAAAATAAAATTTCCGTGTTTTCTTGCAGTAAATTTACCAGTGCTGTAAGAACGCTGCAGAGCTACATATTTTTTAGTGCCAGTCCCCATTACTGTACCCTGAAAATCCGATTTCACCTAGGTCATGGGTGCACAAATCCAGCGCCCAGGTCACCATGGCGACTTTGCACGTTGGCGCCTAATAATTGTGGGTCCTCAATGTGTAACTTGCTTCACAACATCTTTGTGTCGTCTAAGCATTTGCGGTGGCTTCTAGATTCTTTTGAAAAATGTATTCACCCCTGACTTAGGCGTAATAGAGCAAGGGGGTAGTTTTTTTATCTAAAATGTTTCTCCAATACAGGAGCAGACAGTAATTTTTATCTTTGAATTGCAGATTGAAGTTGCTGAGCCGCTAAATATTTTGCTGACGTAACTAGTTTAATAGTTATTTCTTTTTGCTGTGTTCGTTTGATGTTTGAGATTGTTTGAGAGTAGGGTAAAAAGGAAGAATGTCTGAAACTAAGAGAGGAAATTGCAGCACAAGGAAGAAAATGACGCAGTAAGTATTGCAATTTATACCGTTGCACAGAATTGTACCAGGACCATCAGATGAAGGGGAATAAGATTAGTAGGACGTATACTATGGACGGTAATGAGAAATGCGTGTGCAGCTTTAGGAAGAGATCACCTTGGGGATATAATTGTAGATCGGAGGAAAATTAACGTGTATTTGTAATAGATATTTTATGCTTGTGTGCATTGCAATCAGCTGGCTCATAACAGGCTCTAGTGGTGGTTTCTTTAATAAAAAGAGTAATGCGTGTGCAAGGCGTGAAGTTGTTGATACCCGTGAGTGACTACTTACGGAGATTTCTGCTGCACGGATTTAAACATTTAGTGTCCTTAATACTGACGGTGGTATAAAAATTAAGACACTGCGAATTAGACAGTAAAACAAATGTAAGGGGTTTCGCAGGCATGCCAGAATGTAGCCCATTTTTCATAAAACAGGACTATATATTTAGCCTAAACCCCATTGGCAAAGTATCGCAAGTATAACAAGAGAAAGACAGAGACGCAGACGGTCATGGGAGTGGGGGAGAATCACAATAAATCAAGCGAACAGTTCCCATTATCCTTTTGACTGCAGGAGAAAAGGCGGTTCGGTCTTGAGTTGGAAGCTTGCTGGAAATCATATCGCATGTTATAATTAGTCGTTTTCTTAAAGGCCCCTTCGGGCGTACGGGATACACAAGTTGTTTCATACTCTAGACGTCAACTTATGACAAATCGCCATCTCCTCCATATCGCTACTTATTCCTGTTTCAGCATCACTGTCTTTCTCTTTTACGCACCCTAGAAGTATCCTTATCTCTCACTTGCTCTCATGAGTTAGATGATTGGAAATAGGGACATTATAAGCTGTGGTGAAGAATTTCTCATTGTGAAGGAAGGGGAGGAATTCACTGTAATATCCCCTTTCCCTCTTATGTCAGCCATCTTGTTACTGTGCTCCCACAATACCGTAATTACTGTCAAAATGACAACCTCCATAATGAGGGCCTGGCAGGCGCGTACAGTTGGAAAATGTTACAGTGCTTGGAGTCCTCAGGAATATGGATGAGAAAAGGGTTCGGAAATAATTGTTCTATAGACTAATTCTTCGTTACGGAACGCAATAGTTGAGGTTTTATTGCTTCAGTTGGTGTAAATCATCCACTGAAATGTCTGACACGTTGTTCTTGTAATTAAAATTGTACTATTAGGTATCGGCATTCTTACGGGGAGCGGCGGTGTTAAACTTGTTTTGTGTGAAGTTTATCAAAACTACTGCAAAGAGAGACGGGTTCTGCGACTGTAATAATAATAATAATAATAATAATAATAATAATAATAATAATAATAATAATTCAACAGCCAAGTGGGCAATAACAGAAGCAGCACAACATACTAACACAAGGTACGAAGGACAGTAAGCAGGACACAATGGAAGCAAACAAAAAATACAAACAATAGGTTCACGTGTACAAATGATTAGGACACCATGTGACATAAAGCTAAAAATAGTATAAATCCGTCTCATTGTGATAGTTTGCTTTCTGAAGGCGTTCAAAATCGCTACATACTGAATTTGTAGCAATGGCCTGCCTGAAGAAGGACAGTTTTTGGAGGAAGGACTAACGTGAAATAAAGGAAAGCCTCGGAGGTTCCGGGTGGGAACTTTGAAGACCTATGATGTCCATGGAAGACTTATAACGTTTTGAACAACAGTAATAACAAAAAGACAAGCAATGTAGAAACAAACATGGCATTGAGGCGCGTTCGCGTAACTACTGTTGCCATGGAAAAGCAGTATTACATTTCCTATTCTGAGTATTCATCTGTAACTTTAGTTGCACACCATGCAATGCGCATGCGCCATAGTATGTTGTCATCTGTGGCGTGTCTGGCTGTACCACATTTTTCCACATTATCTCTGATAAACGGCACTATTTTCGGGAAAAAGTTATTGAACGTAAAATGTGTGTTTTTATTTTCTCTATAACTTTTGTCTGAAACATTTCTCATTTTAACAAGAATCCAGCGAGATACTATCGTAAATGTACATAGGTGGTCATGTAAAGTGTCCCTTATTCTGGTCAGGTTTTAATGAAACTCTAATGTTCTCGCGAGATTTTCGAAAAACACTCAAATATCGAATTCCATGAAAATTCGTGCAGTGGGAGCAGAGTTGTTCCGTGCAGACGGACAGACAGACAGACAGACAGACAGACAGACAGACATGACGAAGCTGATAGTCACTTTTCGCAATTTTGCGAACGCGCATGAAAAGTGCGACTGGTTGACGTCTTCCGTCATGCAAAGTGCATACACTAAGAACACAAAGACCATCATCTTAAAAACAAGTTAGCCATTACTGTCGAGGAAAATCGATAAATAATAATAATAATAATAATAATAATAATAATACACTAGAAATATAGTGTATGTGGACTGTAAAACAAAAGTGATATCCTTAATAAGAGGGGAAACTGGAACCATTTCGCAGTCATTCAGAAAGTACCTGACCAAAATACCTGGAAACACGACATCAAAGAACTACAGAATATATCCACACTGGGCACTGCGCATGCACTTCGAAGAGTACTAATGTAAAGGTACAAAACATTTATTGTGGGAAATAGCGTTGCATCTACCCTGTCTTTTAACCACAGGATAGCTGCAACATTATTTATCCTAGAGATAGGGTTTGTTCAAGGTAGGCCTATGTAATTGTAAATACTCTGCATAAAGGTGATAACAAATAAATATTTAGTGATTATTATCGTTTTGCCATTACGTTATATTGCAGGGTCTCCTGTCCACAAGCCAGTGTCAAACCTTCCTAAAGCTTGTCACATAATAGTTTAATCGGAAATGACTTGCAAATTGAACGAAATTTTACTGCAGTATCTTCCTCGAAATGTGTGCTGTTCTCAGAAAGATGGTCTTCTGTAATTCTGCGCATGCGTGTTTAACAGGGGTGTTATCTGAGCATATACGTACGGTGTGTTATTTGGAGGTTTTTGGTCGCATCTCTCGTTAGCGGGGTCACCTGCTGTGTCGTATTCCACTGCACGTCAGTCGATAGATCTTTGTGTTTCAGTAATTTTTCAGCTTCTATCGTTTGTTTGTTTGTTTGTTTGTTTGTTTGTTTGTTTGTTTGTTTGCTTGCTTGTTTATTTCTTTCTTTCTTCTTTTTCTTGTACTATTGTGACATACGTTAGATACCACTGCTTAGTAATTAGGTGATATGTCATTAAATCTGTGATAATTGAAATAGTACATTCTTTACTGGCATGTTGGTCCTGAGTAAAATACAAAAAATAATAGACAGGAAGATTCAGGTCTCTGGATTGTTATGCTGAGTAGCAGGGTTATTGATTACCGACGTTTCGAAGGAATGTGCCGCCTTTATTTTCAGTCACGGAGTTCTAGAATAATGCCAGAAGCAAGGGACAGGTGGAAATATTTATTTTTACCTGTCTCCCGTGTTTGGCATTCTTCTAAACTCCTTGGCCCTTGAAGATGCACTCGGTACGTTGCTTCGAAACGTCGAGAATGAGTAACCTCGCTGTTTATTGGAACAATACAGAACAACTGAATCCTCATCGTTAACGCTGTGGAGACGCCAACCATGGAGTGGTTTGAATGATCGGGTAAATTATTTTCTTTATAAACATTACGGAAATAGTCAGCTGTGTTGCAAAGTCATTACATTTGTGGACTTTGTCCTACAGATGTGACATGGGCAATCCTAACAGTAAAATTTTAGTGTGCCTTGGGTTGTTATAAATTGCCTAAGGAAATCTTAACGAAATATCTAATGTGGCTGCGGTCTTAAGATTAATTACTGCTGACCAGAGGGCAAGAAATGAAGCACAATGGATGAAGAGGACGAAATATTAGAAAGTTTTTCTGTGCATAAAGTCAAGAGCAGCATTTAACGTAACGATAATTAGTCGATAAAGTTCTGGAACATGCAAAGAGATATATTGCATTTTAACGTGTCTTAGTATTACTTGAAGGAACGAGTAACGTGCCTAAACTTTCAGTTGCAATAAATAGGTAAATGCTAATTAGTGAAAGTATAATCACGTTTGACATGACTGTGGAAAACTTTCACACATGGTGTCGTTTTGAATTGGTGATAGGCCTGCGTGCGTCGAAATAACTTGGTACCTTTATCGACTCCGTGATTTCAGAAGACTTCTTGTCCTATGAAGATGGGACCGATACGTTGTCCCGAAACGTCGGTGAACGATTACCATTCGACACTACGTAATAACCCAGAAGAGCGCAGATCTCAAAATAGACTTCCTTCTGTTTCTGTGTTTGTACGTAGAAGATAACTGTACATATATGCTATCTAGACTTGCTTTTGTGTTACGGAATTGTGACAGAAGTTACTGAAACTTGACTGAATTGGATTGGAAACTTTACCAGCGACTTTGATTACTATTTCAGATGGACGTCTTCATTCACTTCTGGACCCTTCTTACGAAATATCCAACAACAAACCGGCATGGAGAACTGAAGGTTAGACCCGAAGAATTATTTATGTTATGAACCTTTGTTGATAAAAGTTGGACTACATAGTTGGAAGGAGTAGGCATAATCAGAATCTCGGCTGTTGCAGTAACTAAGCTAACTTCAAGTTGTTTCCTTATTTCCGTAGCACTTCCAGAGAAATTTCGAGACGGGAACTTGAATCTGGCGAGTACCAATCCTCTCCTGTGCATCCCACTTTACCGCAGGCCTACATGTTCATTCTCGTAGCCGTAATTTTCAGCGACGATGAAAAATGCCCCATATGTGTTTCAGTCTAATACCGTAGTTTCGTGGCAGACTTCAGGTAAAAGTTATCCAGTAATATTTCTGCTGATGGGATCTTAAAAGACGTGACTGAAATGTATTCAATTAAAATAACTGAAGGTGATAGTCTGGTTCGATAATTATTGCCAATGTAACAAAGAAACTGACATAAGACGGAGGGACGTACAAAAATACAGCCGTGTGGAAACGTTTAAACTTTTATTTGACACTCACTAACGAGTGTATTTTACACGTATTAATAAATCCACGTTGGACTGCCATACAAAAATATTAGTTTCAAGTTAGTGCCCTGTGTAGCACGGAATATTACATTAGGAAGGAAAAGCAAATACTGCCACGGTTCTGAAGGATTCTGACGATGACACATTGCAATAGGTGTGACTAAGGTTCTGCCATTATCCAGCGTCGTAGGTTTACTTCTTACCAAAGGTTTCGAGCACTTGATCTGTCTCCCTCTTCGGGTAGACTAGAAGGAGGCAGCGGAGGAATCCTGCTAGGGGGGCCTGTTAGAAAGAGCTGATATCTTTCAGTTGACTGGCTTTTTCTATCGGTCTGATGAGGCTGGGTCCCTGTTCTTCCTTTCCACCTGAAGACGGAGAGAGTCCACGCTCAGAATCATAGTGGTAATAAATAAATGTAAGAGGGTGGACAGTTTCTAAAGGTTAGTCAGACCTACTACCAGAGGTTTTTGTTGCAGCCGCTACACATTTTCGGCAATAACGATTCTAGGTAGTCGCTTTGAATGTTGCCCTGTCACTCGTCCACATACGCTCTGTGACCCACTCGGTCATCCGTTCAGCAGGAACTAAGAAACTACGACTCCTTGAATTCGGCAGTTGACTGCATTTCACATTCAGTCTAAGGTAATGGTTTCCATGTATTGTTTCATTTCGAGGAGCTGTTGCACGTCATGGTGTTTTCAGTGAGACACCACGAATGATTGATAGTTTATGCCACCATAAAACAAGGAACAATATTAATGGCGGATGAAGACCTGGTCGGACAGACAGGATTTTGTATTAGATTGTAAGGGAGTGTTAAATCGAGAAAAATTTATGTATTTGTTTCTGTTCTTTTGAATGGGGGACAGAAGGATGTTCCTTGGGTTTGAGTAGCGCAGCACTTTGGTCTAGCTCCCGTAATGCCGAAGTTCCTTTGGAACATAGCCTGGAAATTACTTGACCAGAGAATACATGGAGCCATCCTTGATTCCCGGTACTCTGTACGTTTTCTTTACGCGGTGCTCCGGCAGAGTGGCAACTTTTTTTATTAGGACCAATGTTAGGTAACTCCGGGAGTCAGTGCTTAAGCAAATAACGCAAAGAAATAATTCTTTGTAGGCACTGTGGGTGTATGTCTTGTAAACGTTGCCTGAGTTTGTGATGTGGTTGGCCAGACAAACTAATTGTCCACCCCTGGACAAGATGGGTCTGGCTGCTTCTCACGGTTTCAAAATTATTTTCTCACGGAGCTACAAAAGTCGACTGTGACCAAACAAATTGCGATGGAATGTGTCCGACCAGTAGACCGATCCTGCGCCGCGTAAAATGCTTGCCGGGTGCCTCCAAAAGCTTGTCCAACCTGTTTTGGTGTCGTGAAACTAGAAGAATGTTATAATTGAGAGCGCACAACTGATGAATCATCCAAAAGAAATGGACTAATTGAAATTACTAAAATAAATCTGTTTGCAGTATATGTTCTCACTTCAACACGTTTTCCAAAACGTTTTTTTTGGCACACTGTATCTCACAGAAAGTACGTAACGGGTAATAGAAAGTTACGTTTCTAGGAAATGACACAGCTGTGTTTCCCCAGTCCTTATTTAATTTGATGCCAAAACAAAATATTGTAAACGTATAGAGCTCGTAACTTTGTAGAGCTTTGGCTTATCGGGAAGAAATAACGGCGTACTTTTCCATTACCAGTGAAGAATCAGTAAACTATTATAAAACAGTAAAGTTGTACCTGTGCACGCCACAAAGGTATAGAGGGTAGTAGAGGTATGGCTCCATTTATACTTAATCTCGGCACCAGAGGAAGGCGAATGGTTAGCTTCACGCCTCGACCCCTTTACCTTCGAGACAGTAGTCGCCGATGCCGTTGAATTGGAGGCGGCGTGGTCCCCAGATTCGGCAAGGACGCTTTGGAGAAGCAGACACCATTCCCCCCGGCCGGAGTCGAACTACTATTCTGTGTCTTCCTTCCCAAATCCTTTCGAGGGCACCTAAGTTCCCGCAGTCGTGAGGTTTTCGATTCCCGTCTTGAGTATTAAACATCTTGCAACTTCTTTGTTCACCGCTAGCGGCACTTAAGTTTTGTGAAGATGTTTGGAGGTGGAGCAGTAAAATTTTGAAAGATGTCTCTATTGAAGCTCACGGTCATGAAGACATAGGGAAACGAAGGTAGAACTATATCTCAGAGTGGATTTTAGTGGCTTGCGGAAGACACCTGCTACTTTACTTTCAAATAAATATCCCACTCTGAGATTTGAGGTTCTCTGAGCTTTATTAGTGAACATTCGTATCTGGTATGTAGGTCGTGTTACTATTAATAATTTCAGGCTTCGTGGAGGAGCGAAATGCCTTTGTCTTCGGGGTCAAGCACTCCAGAACTATTGGCCTCTTCTCACTGTTTTTCAGTCGACGTAGCGTAACATGTCCAGAGGACTTGAAACTTTGAAATTCGCTACCTTCAATTTTGATTTAAGAAGAAGTAATTCATTGTGAGGGACAAAAGGATTTCACGTGGAGTTGTTATGCTACTTGTGTTTACAAGAATAAGCGCGAATAGAGCTTGTGAATATTTTGCTGATAATTTGTCTTATATGTAGTAGTAGTAGTAGTAGTAGTAGTAGTAGCCATAATGATTTGGGTTCACTCCTTACAATGTTAACTATCGATTAACACCGGGTTGTCACGGTGGAAGCCCATCACCATTTGGTACTTATGATGTAGACGTATTTACATTTCTTGTGTTTTATTAAACCATTTATACCTGACTTTGTCTAAATGTATGCCTAAATTTATTATATGGTGTTTGTTAGTGCGTCTTATTTTTTCACATTTAACCGTTTGTCATTTAAAAATTTCATTTTCCATTACAATCCAGTAATGTGTGTTTCACATCCTCTTCACTGAAACATTACAGGCATCTTCCTTTACCTGCATTTCTTGTAATTCCTTCCAACTTCCACATCCCCACTAGCAAATAAGCTATTCCATTTCTTTCTTTCCTGTAACAACCTTCTGTACATGATTTTTACCTCATGGGTAATAATAGCAGTGAAAGAAATGGGACGCTACACTGGCCAGGGAACTTATATATTTACAGCACATCTTTACTCACGGCTCACCTTTACCCGCTGTGGTATTAAATGCGTACTTAAATTGTTTATCTTAACACGTGTATAAATTTTCTCAGAAATGTATAAAATGTTCGCAGAAATATTTTTGAATTTGCTTATAATGAGATATGGAAAAATCAGCTGGTGTTCAGATAGGCCTTCTTATTGCTTAATTTCACATATGTTAAAAGAATAGGGGAAGAAAGATTAATAAACTGAAGGAAGAATGGAAAAGTAGGTAGCAGAAAAGGCGAAATCATAAATTGTTCTCCATGTTAATGACATGCACGCAGGCTTCAAAGAAAGTTACTCAGAAACTCTGCTAATGAGAAGAATGTTCATATTTACAAAAATGACAGGCTTTATTTTGTGTCATTATGCATGACGATTTGTTTTGTCACAAGTGTGCCATATCTCCTCATAATAACTATTCCCCGAACACATGTTATGCGAGTGACCGCTACCAAGTGAATAACTTTGTGTTCCTTGTTGAATTTATATAAAGATAAATATTTGAGACTGTTTCAGAGTAAGTAGGTCTCCTATTGGGTCAGCAGACTTAAAGACTACAAACGTTTAACGTAGTGTCCATTATATTTTATTAAAATCTTACCGTATTTGTGTACTGCCTAGGAGGAAGAACTGATTGTACTTGCCAATTATAAAGGATGTGAAAAGAGTCAGTTAGTGAAAGACCACAGAGACAAAATCAGCACATTGCAAGAAGGAATCCGCTTTATGCATCATACTGTACTAGGGCAAGATCGCGTAAGAGTTCAACTTGTTCATTTTACTTTACATAGTACCCTCCTCGTCATGGATTTCCTTGCTTGCGGGCTAAGGTCAAGTCGTCATCCTGAAGGAAACATTTTCCATCATGTTAGTCCTATTTGCTTCACTGCTGGAGATGTGGCGAGTATTTGAATATTAACAAGCATTCATGCTGTGAAGCAAACATCCACGGATGTGCGGATATACAGTAATAATAAAAACAAGTGCTACATAACAGCTGAAGTCCTCGTCTCCTCGCATGTCACGGATGTACGAGTACGTACAGCACTAAGGTGAGTACGGTGAATGTTACGTGCTGGCTATTCGTGACAGGTGTTCCTGAAGAAGCAGCCAACACTAAAGCTTCTTCTTTGGCTTACCCAACGATTCTACGTTTCACTAACGAAAGTAGCTGTGTCTCTTTCTTTTTTACTAAAATAAGATGTTTTGAAGTAATGATGGAATTGTTTTTTTCTCTCTGATCATATTATGAATAATCTTATATTATATGCCTTTTGATCGAAAAGAAAAAAGTTATCGAAAGGACCCTTTCTTCAACCTGGGTTTCCCTTCGACAAACTTTACTTAAATGGTGAAATTCCTAGCTTATTACGGCACTGTTATGAATAAACGTACATATTAGCGTTTACAAAAAAAAGGGGGGAAGAGGGGAAATACAAAAAGTGGTCGTTCTGCGCCCGTTTGATTCGAATAAACTATACCGAAACGATGGATTTGCTTACATACATATATCCCTACTCTCATCGTAAACTCCATTGACCGAAGGAAGATGTACCCGAAGTTTCCGTCCTTTGCCTCGGGGTTGTTTTAAGGAAACTAACTGTAGTGGCTGATGAAATTACTTCATTATTTTGCACCATTTATTTGTATTTGAATCTCATAACTGACCCGTTAAGTAATTAAACACTGTTCTTCATTATCATGAAATGCAGGTTCTTAAAGACACAAGAATATGACGTTACACGTATTTTATACTACGCGTTATGTACCCAGCCTACAAGAAATGAATACAGGCATGGTCACATTAGTCCCCTGTCCCACCATCTGTCCACACAGAACCGGTGAGAGATTTTAATGAAAGTGATTTTTTTTTTTTTTTTGCTATTTGTGGCTACATGAAATTTGTACGTTTTGATTTCTTATAATCGGTGATAACAGTGTGGCAGAAACAAGAATTTTTGTATCGGGAGCTAGGCTAGCAACAGAAACAAAATGCGATAATCATGGTGGTCTGTATAACATTTGTGTATATTGTACATTGTCGGCAGGCAATGCAGCTCGTGCGTGTACCGAACATAGCAGCACGCTTAACATGTGCTGTATAAGTATTGGTACAAATTTGGAGAATTAAAATTAAGGAAAGTGTATTCAATATTTACATATAATATTACAATACAGTATAAAAGGGGGGTTCACGTAGGCAACATACATCGTAATCCAAACTCAATGGGACTGCATTCACACAATCGTATTGAAAAAATTGAAGTAGATATTTGAATGAAAAAACATTACGTTTTATATACTTAATATTATACATTTTCCGTGCAGTCTTTTATAATATACATGTAGGAGGAGCACACGAAAAGAGATTTTGTGCAGTAGTTGGCACAATAAAAGTGTACATTACGTTTTGTTGCAATGTTATATGTAAGTAGGCCTACTGAATACACTTTCACTGATTTCAGTTATCCAAGATTTTACTGGTGCTAATACTATACATGTTTAGCTTGCTGCTATGTGTCTTAAAGGCGCGGGCTGCACTTCGTAGTGACGGTATATATAAATGTTTTATACATCTCTTCTATCTGTTATCTCCCTGATGGATGGCCCAGAAAGGGCTGAAATGTGTAGGAGGTTATAATGATATGTACTAGTAATATAGCATAAATACTTGGTAGTTGCATTTTTGGGCTCATGAATATATTCTAATGCACGGGAAATATGGAAGACATTAAAAAATCGAATGCACTCGATTTCTTCTCATATGGCAAGAGATCGTGGCTTGTTTGGGAGGACTTAAAAATAAAGTTGCAATAACCTGCTGCCGTGGAATGCTAACATTCATTCGGCCTGCAAAATGCAGCAACTGTTCGAGCAGTCAGATACTGCGAAGTTGAGACTAGAAAACACGTGGTTCTAGACATGGTAAATGTAGATAAAATTTTGGAAAGATCAAAATAATATTCGGGATACGTCTTCATAAACGTCCACTTGGAAGTCAAAGAAAGAAACGGGAGGCTGACGGTAATGTGTTAGGTTGCAAGTTGGGTGGAACTAGATTAGGACCGTGGCCGGTGGCGTATGTTCTAGCGCACGTAGTGCAAGCGCAGACAGGTGCGTAAGTGTGTGGCCACGCATTTATAACCTCGACAATAGATGGAGGACAGTGGTTGGTGTTGGTGATATTTTAAAACTATGCTCCATAATTAGGCCTACTATTTAATTTAATGTTAAAGGGAGGCACACCGCCTCCAACAAAGAGAAAAGCATGAAAGTAAAAAAGTAAAACGTCATTAGATGTTTGAAGACATGTGAATTTAAATAACTTGAATCAGGGCACGGTTTATTGACGTGATTTTGTGGCAGCAATGATGAAATTCTTCCCCGTGTGTCGAAGGTTTTTGGACACGTGTCAGAAATTATATATTATATATTAATAACTTGAAGCGTGTTGGATGTACTGATTTGTGTTTCTGCCTGTTGAAAGTTTCCTCATATTTGAGCTATTAAAGTGTACTGAAATTTAAAAGGACTTTTACTGGACTTGTGCGAGTGCAAAGTATATCTGCGAATTCAGGATGGTAAGAAGTATGCATTATTCTAATAAATCACGCAGACGAGTGAAGTTATTTACATTCTGTTCCATGGTTTCATTAGGACACAAAATTGTTTTAAATTTTGTAAATTTTTGGCGCAGAAACACAGAGCAGAGTCTAAAATGCTAATGCAGTTTTTGCTAAATTTTAGGTGGGGAAGGTCTCCCCCTGGATAAAAGTAAATAACTTTTTCAGTGGTCATAGTTATCTTTTAAATGTGTTCGTGTCCAATAAGAGTGGAATGCCTGTATACTCTTACTGATACTACACCATCAGCGTGTATATTAATCAGCGAAAATATACCTAAGAAGAGAGTGAACATGTTTGAGATCTGCTTGTGTAACGCAATGACAATTGAAGTCTTATGACACCGCGTGGATTGGTATATAGATACCGACGTTGCGGAGGAGCTTGCTGTGTCCTACTCTGAAGATTGAGGCAGCCAGCTGTTCCGGAATATTGATATCTGTTCACCGATCAACACGGAATCACATCCCAGAAGACTTGACTCATCATCAGCACAAATGTGAGAACGTCAGATCTCGCGTAGTGCAATTACAGGTGCATAAACAAATAATGGTATTTGCTGTCTGCAGGCACCAGCTCATGAAGCATGTCAGGTCAAGTGAATGACGTAAGCTAAGCTACGGGGAGTCGAATAACTCTGGCTGCTGACCGCCAGGCGCGATGCGGCAGTGTTGCAATTAGAAAGACTTTCCATCACTGTAGGAAATGACAGTATTCCTTGACAGGCGCGAATGTACCGGAGGATTTTGCACCTCCGGAATACAACTCAGAGGCCTTACCGCCTGAGTTGACTTCTACGGTGGTTGCTTTCTAATAGCAGTTAATAATTCCTGGCATTAAAAGAGTTATTGTGTTCGAAGATAGGTGGGCTGATTTAATGTGGAATTAAAAATGTAAGTGCATTAGTAGCACCAACAAAGTCATTTTAATTTCCATCGTAACACAAGCAAAACTTGCTGAATTATATTAGGTGTGTTTTTCTTTTCGTTGTCGGATTTACTATGATTTTCTTCTACTCCGGCAAGATGTCAGTTCCTCTCTCGCTGTGTACAAAATACCGTACAAAATCGTTGTGTGCTTTTCCGATGCGCTGTTTCTACATTATACTCGGTTACAACAGTCGACAGTAACAGCGATCGAAACGCACAGGCCTGTCTTCCGAACGTGAAGAGTGCATTGCCATGGAGCCAATCGTATTTGGTTTGAGAGTGAGCTGTCTTACAAAAATGCTGCTTGTATAAGCTTAGACATGCTGCAAGATCAGTTTCACTGTCCAGTGTATTTTGAAATTGAAAGGAGGTTGAGAACATTCAATGGTTTATATTAATAATTAACAATATATCGTGTTATAAATCCGGATAGAAATTAAAAAGTATGCCTAGATGAAAGTCAAGACAGTTTCCAGTGAGAGTGAGAAATGCGTTGAACGTCTACGTAGACCAGAACATAGTTTACGAAGAAATTTCAAACTTTACTTGAATTAAAGCCGTGTTGGCCTGTGGCGAAAACCTTAAAACTTTGAAAATATTGAAGGCCGAAGAACGTAGGTCCTACTAGTGACGTGAATTTTTTCAGTATACACCAGTGACGAGACCTAAATGAAATAACCAGATCCCCATGTTGAGTGAGGTGGTTCCTGCCAGTAGCAACAGTACGAGGTGTTAGAAACGCAGACTGTTTTCTCCTAACGTTGAACAGGACTGTTTTTAGCGTAGTTTTGACGGAAACAGTAAAAAAAAAAAGAAGTGGTTTTTGTATTTCAGACCGTAATTTTAAAAGATACCATAATATATCGCCCCCTGGTTTATGCTATAGTTTCATTAAAATTCTTTGAAAACATACCAGTCAGTTTTCCACAGAAACACGAAGATATGCCGTTCATCATATTAGATGCCTATCATTAAAACAGCATACTAAATTACGATATTTCCCTCACATTATGAAAGGCAGATATGTTTTGTGGGGCTGCATAAATTGAGCACGTGAGGTAGTTTGAATGTATCTTGTGATATGGGCCCCGCTGGGGAGGGTTGTTTCGGGTTGACAGGGCCACCGCAGGGTCTCGGTGGGGCACCTCTGCGGGGGGTGCGGCGTGACATGGTGCAGCTCCTCCCATGGCAGTAGTAGCGCCGCAGATGTATCAAGGAGAAGCCGGCTGTCCCATGTACTTTATTTCGTGCAAGTCATGAGCATGGTCTTACAAGGAGGCTTCTGTAATTTGCTCAGGAAGCAAGCGTCAAACACTTGCTGGAGAACTCTCATCATGTTAATTACTGTAACAGTTCTTGCTGGTGTGACCTAGCCCTATAATTAGTGCATGTGCATTCGGGTTTAATTAATTTTTAGAGTTGAGAGAGCAGAATTAAGCGGAACAGGACTCGTTCAGTTTTTCTGTTTCCTTGAAAACATAGATTTAAATACTGTATTCGTGTGATAAGTTGTGTAGGAGTCAAAATATCTGGTTTGCACATTCCTTTCGTACTATATCCAGATTTCTAGCATGGGGCCTCTTTAAAGCCATAGTTGTGAAAACTTACGTACAAATGCTTGTCACAAGCTATACGGATTTCACAAATGAAATTTTTGGGTCATATTTTTAGATGTCTCTCAATGTACTGTCACTTAGTTTATTGCACATTTACCGTGCATTTATCGCCAACAATATTTTATACCGCAGTATTTTCAAAATGGCAGGACTACTTTGCCCAGCGGAAAGCGAACCATTTACCAGAATGAATATAGCGGATATTTTAAGGTCTTACAGTGCGTGACACTCCCAAGGCTGCAGGAGGCAAATTTCTGGAATTACTGGTCGGTTGTATGTGAATCTGATGACCGGTTTGTCTTCATTAAACAATCCACGATCCTGCCAAACAACCGAAAGCTTAATCAGTGACATAGCTATTGCGTGAATAGGTGTAATTGCTTTACAATTCTTATTTTTAAGGTGTTGTTAGTACCGTTAGAAGGCCGTGCCATTGCTCAGGCGGTTAGTCGACTGCATTTCACTGTGGAAACTCGATTTCAATCCCAAATCAGTCAGTGTGGGACATGGGGTGGACAAAGTAGCCCTGGGAGAGATTTCACTCCAAGTACTGCCCTTGTCACGATCATTACGCGTTTGTTCGTACTAGTGTTTCATGTTCATTTCAGTCTCTGTTCTCTGGGTCCCAACCGTTCAAGGTTCCGTTTCGTCCGAGCCGATGCGCTCTAGTCAAGGTCGTTCTTATGTTGGGTACAGAATTCAGGCGAAGTTGCTATCTACGCTACATAAAACAGCAAAAAGAGACAACCTCGACCGACGTTCTGCACCTCAAAAAATGGCGTGATGCTGCAACAAAGAACAATCACAATTCACAGGCAGACTAGTCTTAAAGACTTGTTTTGGTTCTTAAATGAGAGGGCAGGTTTTGAGTTCTTTAACATCTAACTTAGCAGTGTATATTCTATTATTATCCTGCTGTTGTACTATTTTATACATTGGTATTATAATCCAGTTTGTTCGTTTATTAGACCAACCAAATGCACGATACATTGTGAATTTGGTCGGTTTAATAAACGAATACGTAGATCCGAAATGCACGGAATGGACAACTTTAAAATTATAATACAATGTTATGTACATAGTACGTATTAATACAATATGTATATCGTACTATGTATGTAATCATACATTATAAATTTTCATAATCCGTGTATTCCGAGCTTTTCCGTAATTCGAGGCAACCTCGGTCGCGTTCACCTCGAACTGTCGATATTCTACTGTATTTACCTTTGTTTTGTGTAACCTTAGCAATTAACAGCGTCGTTAAATAAAGCACAGCCACCTAGTGTTAGCAAGCACATCACTGAAACTATGTATTGAGACTCAGAAAAATAAACAAACAAATAAATAAGTAGACATATAAAGCACACATGCTGTCTGTCTGTCTGTCTCTTTGTGAAGGGTCCTTTGAAGCTTTCTCTTTATTGTCACTAATGTCTCACCTCAGCCTTTCGAGCGTGAATATCAGTGATACAATATGGAAGAATTAAAGAGCGGCGGAATGACAGCGGCCGTGTCGCTCTTGAACAACACGTAGTTTAACCGCAACAAAATATTACTAATCTCAGATTGTCTCTATCACCTTGATACTTGAAAGGCATACATAAATCCGCAATCAAGGAATGAAACACTTTACCAATTTGGCATCCAAGTGCATAACCATCTTTAAATTCCTGTTAGTTTCTTATGCAGCGCATATGAAATGGAATACAGTGGTCAAGCAGCAGATGGCTGTTGATGTAGCAACAGGTTTTCGATTGCCGGTCTTACAGAAGGCACGGCCAGGAAGTTGCAACATTACAGACACATCCGCGATACGGAAGTCTAATTTATTTCCAAGTGTAGGCAATATACTCTGAACATATCAACGACATAAATTTGAATTGCATTACATGTTAAAACAAAGGAAGGGGAGGGAGAAGAAAATTATATTCTTTTTTCCTCATTCGAGGTCAGTGAATTAAGATGTGTTAATCAGGTGGCAGGATCAAAGTTCGAAACAATTAGTGACTCATCACTTTCACGTGGCCAGTTCTGTTCTCTTAATCCAGTGATCGTTATCGATCATTCTACCCACTACAGCGTCTGATCAGGTGTTCAAATAATAACGTCTCTTACATTGAACAATATTCATGCTGGTTTGTGTACCAGCATAATCCAAAAGTCCTTTGTCATATTCAATTTACAGTCAGTCGGTAGTCATTTTCATGATTAATTAACGGGATGAAACTGCATATTGCTTCGCATCATAATTAAGATTCTCTTAAAGATCTAACGTTTATTGTACTTACTAATGTGTTTAATTAGCTCCAGACTTTTATGGCGAGTGGCTGACTTTTCGTGTCCTCAAGAGACCATTAAGGGTCAGTGCAATTAATTGCAGTGACCTCTATCGTGAGAGTCTGGAGGAAATCTGCTAACACGCGTTTGGCAATCACGAAGTGTGCCTACAAAATCGGGTTAGCGCAGCGGTGCGTGAAGCTGCATGATCGCAAGAGAACACCACAGACTATCTACGGCAGCTCTGTTAATGTGCAGAAACGCGTAAGGCAGACCCATATTAACCCTTTAAAGACGAAGCCTATCTGTTTTATATAAGGACTCAGTGCGTACCGCGCTGTAAACACTCTCCACTTCGGTTATAAAAACCAGTCTCTTAATGTTTTACAAGGCAAAAGTTGCTGTTTGTTCTGAGATCCATACAAAACACAAACGCAATGTGGGCACCACGTAGAATTTGTTAATGTTAAACCTGGTGGCACGTAAAGTTACCGCTAGGCTTTAAAAGGTTAAAGGAACGTGTCTGTGGGACTGTGTAGGATACATTATG
The DNA here is from genome assembly GCA_013340265.1 of Coptotermes formosanus. Lineage (NCBI taxonomy): Eukaryota > Metazoa > Arthropoda > Insecta > Blattodea > Rhinotermitidae > Coptotermes > Coptotermes formosanus. The sequence goes on from BLKM01004955.1 coordinate 645,749, forward strand.
CCTGTCACTTGCACTAAAATTCTTTGACAGTGGTTTCACGTGTGAATCAACACTAATATGCTTTTGAACTGTTTCCATTGTCTCTAATTATGCACACAACGTTTCGAAGGCGACTGCTCTCTTCCTCAGCAGTCGCTTTCGAAACGTTGTGTGCGTAAATAAAGTGAGACAATGGAAACAATTCAAAGTGTATTAGTGTTGATTATGCGTGTCTTCGTTACGGACTGCTGTTTGTGTGTTTATTAGTATTGCTTACTTTCGCAGTTGGTTTGCGTTAATTCTGTTGGTTATTGATATCCGATTGCACTCAAATAGGAAAGGAGAGAAGACGGAATAGGACTGAAAGTAAGATGTTTGTGATTATGTACTTGCTTGTGTATAGGTCGTTCTGTGCCTGCGGGCGTAAGAGGCTAATTGTTGGTAATTAGATTTTATATATGTGAGCAGCGGGGCGCGCGGTGGCGCAGTTGGTTGAGGCACTGCGCGGGTTCGTTTCCTGATGGTGTTACTGGAATTTTTCATTGACGTAATCCGCACTGTGGTCCTGGGACCGACTCAACCTCTAACAGAAATAAGTACCAGGAATACTGCTTGGGGGTAAAGGCGGACGGTGCGTAGGGCTGACAACCTTACCACCTTCATGGGCCGATTGTCTTGAAATCTGGGAGCCTCGACCTCCTGGAACCCTCAGGGCCTATGCAGGCCTGTACAGAAATTGCTCTACCTTTTTTCGTCTTTGTGAGAGCAGTAGTTGCAACGAAATAAATCGTACGAAGTTACCTCATACATTTCTCAGCACTGTTTGTACTCGCGTTTTTTACAAACACTACAATAAACATTCTGACTCATTAAAGGTAGGGGATGGCTTGATTGAATGAATGTGAGCTGCTTACGATATGAGTTGATGCAGGGATGCCTTCTATTGCTGGGCTTACAGCGAAACAGGAACGAAGTCATTTCTGTGCTTTCCTAGCTGCATTTGCATAGGGCTTTTGTGCATGAAGTGATTAATTTACGTTGCCATTAAAGTGCTTTTTTACAGCGGCTAATACCACAAAATTTGAGGCCACGCCCTTAACTTAATGGGCCTGGTTTATCTATTCTGCAATTTCAAATAGCCGCGGTTGTAGCAGTACAGCATCACTTTGTCGTGTCCTTATCACATGCAAACTTCTGGATACCCCGCCTTTTTGATCGGTGTTTAAGCAAGCGGCACCAAGTGATTTGTGCCGAACAGAACGTTCATTCTGCAGTGCAATGGGCAGAAGTAGCAGCTTTGAATTTGATTGAAACATAACAATTAGAATGTATTTCAAAGTATACTTTCGTTTTGCCGTTGCTTAGTAAAGAAATGTTACAGTAAGTATATGAACTGTGAATAAAATGATCATAAAGGCAAGATACGGTTTACGTTAATTTGTAAAATTACGGTATCTTCTTCCCCCATACCAACTATAAAGGAGGGCTTGTGCCTTAGACTGTATCTTAAAATGAATTTGAAGCGAGAATACACAACTCATGGGAATATTTGTGTGTTGTTTGTGATTGTTTCAATAAATACTATTTATTTTCCTATACAACATTAAACAATTTGTCTTTATGATGGAGAAGCGATGTGTTGTCTGTGCAGTAGGAACAGAATTGTGACGTATTACATAAGCGAAGTTCATGCGTAAAATTGGCGACGGCCAAGGTTTGAATTCGTATCAGCGCGTGTGCGATTTGTGGTGGACCTAATGACACTGCCACAAGTTGCTGTGCGAGTACTTTGGTGTTCCCCTGTCAGCCGTATTCCAGAAATGTTCGATATTCTTCTTCATCTTCAAAACTACGCATAATCCAAAAGGAAAAATTGGCGAAGCGTGGAAACCGTCCAAAAAGTCAAGCTCTTTCAGAAATCTATGAGTGCCAAGAAAGAAAAATGATTCATATTAGGCTTAAAACGGTTACGTCACAATCAGCGCTCATATTTGGCAGTTTATGGGCTCTTACTCTTCTAATTACTATTAAAAACCAGCCTCAAACACAAAAATGCTCATTGTGTAACAATAGATTGTTGCGCAATGAAATAGTTGCCTTTTATGATGATTTTTGTTAATAATTGTTTAGAACACAACTGGATGTCGTCTATTAATAACCTTCGTCTTTTCCTAAATACAGACAAATTATATTTCTGAAAAATGAACCTCAGTGTATATTTTACACATGCGGTAGCCTATTAGAAACTGGAAAAGTGCAGGGCTCAGGTAGAAGCATTGAAATGTGGGGAGCATTATTCACTCCAGTACACATCTGTCTTTCGGTATGTTTGGGTAGGATGGTGATGGAAGGAGTAGAACATCCTGAGGGAAGGTTTAAAAGGTAACAGCAAATCAAAGAACACGAGCAACTGATTACATCTGGCGGTACTTGGCTATTGTGTGACATCCAAGTACTCTACTCATATATGGTAATAAAGGCCGGGTCTATATATCGGTAAGCCCCTCCTCCTGTCTGCTGTTACAAGTCCAAGCCAGTGCAGAATGCGGTAAGTGATGAAACCACAAAGAACGCGCACTAAAAAAGGAACTTGCATTGATGGTGAAATATGGTGGAGAGATTGTAACGTTACCTTACCCAACTTGATATGTTGAAGTTTTGGACTGGAATGCAGTTGTGCTACCTTCATTTTATTTTTACCTTTTCTGTTCGTCTGAATAGGCACCCATTCCATCTATTGTTGCATGCGTATACGTGAAGGTTTGATTAAAGCTTGTTTTTGTGCGTGGCCTCCGTAAAGCTCACATATATTTCTCACTAAGGAGCGAAATAACTACAGACGTCAGAGGGATCTTGCAGTCGCTTTCACCACAAAGTGTTTATTTGATGATATTGTCTCCACTTTACTGCATATGCCCTATTATCTTTGTTGTAAGACTGGATTGTTTCATGTTATTTGTAAAGCATGAAACTAAATGCAACATTTTTTTGTAACCTGCTTCTTCTTAAGAGAAGCCTGCGAAGGTGTGAAATTCACAGAAATTCTAACGAGATATAGTTGACAGGAATGCGACAAAGGTTTTCAAAGGAGACACGGTTTTATAACCAAGACCATATGAAATGGAACGTTAATGTACAAGGATCTTTTCCTACCTTTGTAATCTGTAATGTGACGTCACTTGGCGCAGCAACTATTGTCACGTTACTTTTCACTGGATGTCAGGACATATACTAGTATGTTTGCGACAGTCCACTCGGCGGGATTTCGGCTGGGACACACAGCAGGTCGTCCTACATAGCAACTGAAACAAGCGAAGGAACAGAAGACTCTGAAAAAAAAAGAGGAACGTAAATAACGTAAAGCGAAATGGTGAAAGTGATTGTTGTAAGTGAATAGCCTATTTTCCGACGTATGCCATCCAATTGTGTTGTTAGTATAAAAATTAAAATAATATAAAACAAAAATTAAATCAGTGTCTGGTCTTTAAAACATATTGAGAAAGAAATATAATATAATATAATACAGCATAATATAATATAATGTAATGTATATTTCTTGCTCCGTATGTTTTAAAGACCAATTGTGTACCTTAGGTTGACCTGAGAGAGGTTGAAACTTACGATGACTTGATGCAGGCGGAAACATGTAGTTCTATATAATAAATAGAATTTAGTTGTATTTGGACAGATATTGATTTAATTTCTAATGTGAATATTTTCATTATTTTCCCAAGTCCCTCCGATCAGAGTCCAGCAGAGTAGACTTGCTTAACCCTTTGGAGCACAGTGGTTCCTATATGAACCACCTACTTGAAAATTGTGTATTTTCACCATAGAATTAAGGGTATGGGTTTCGTACGACAGAGTACAGTTGCTGAACTGTTTCGCTAAACAAGGCCGCAGGATGTGACAGCATTCATAACACCATCTTAAACCAACTCCTAAGAAAGCCATCCAAAACATTCCAAACATTATTAAACCTTTAAGGCCGAGTGGTTACTTTATATACCGCCAAGTCTGAACTTTCAGAAATTCTACGTTCTGCCCGCAGATTACATTTGTGTGTTTTGTATAGATCTCAGAACAATCAACGTTCCCAATACAGCATTAACAGACTAAATTTTAATTATCGAGACGGAGTGTGTTTGCTGCGCCGCAGGAGCTTTAAACTTTAAAAATGATTCGCGTGAAATTCGGTCTTCAAAGGTTTAATGCTGCATTCAGGCTTCACCGTAGTCAAACACGTTGAAACTAGCGAACATTTTAATGCCTCTTAAAAACAAGGAGGGCAGAAAGTCCCTAACAATTACACATCAGTCACATTATTAGTTTCCATCAGAACATTTCGGGCTGGATGTTGAAGGAAACTTCTGCAGCGTTGTCTTCACCAGGACTTGATAATTGGAACAGAAGGCCACGGCTTTGAAGCCAGGCATTCCGTTACATTCCGTACAAGAAAATAGGTCGCAATCGAAACCAGGCGACAGTAGCAGTGTCTCGGACTGCTTGACCCTAAAGCTGTAGGCACCACGGTCCTTAGAAAAGTCAGGAACTGCTCGTTCAACGACACAGCGTCGCATCCCGGAATACTTGATTCTCCTTATTTACAGCTAGCTAGCTAGCTAGCACGGTTGTCGAAGTCCTCGACTAGTCAGGGTCGTCTCCCTTGTTGTGTGATAGTTCAGGGCAGTGGTCTCAACGAGACAATGTGCGTATAACGTAACATTATGGCACGTTCGCGTAACCACTGTTGCCGTGGAAAAGCAATAAGTATCCCATATTCTGAGTGTGTGTTTGTATCCTTAATTATACAGCATGCAAAGCGCATGCGCCGTATTATATTGTAAGATAACATGTGTAACGTAAAATGTGTTTTGATTTTCTCGGCAACCTTTGTCTGATATATTTTTCATTCTAAGAAGAGTCCAGCGCCATATTATCATAAATGTACATACGACTTGATGTAGAGTAACCGTTATTCTTGTCAGATTTTCATTAAACTTGAATTTTCTCGACAGAGTTTCGAAAAATACTCAAATATCAAATTTCATAAAAATCCGTCCGGCGGGAGCCGAGTTATTCCGTGCGGACGGACGGAAAGACAGGCGCTTTTCGCAATTTTGCGAACGCGCCTAAGTAAGAGTACACTGGATTTGATGCCGTTTAATATTTGTATAAATATTACCTTTTACGTTACACACATTGCTAATGTGCATATCTATATGGACGATATGCACATCTCAACCAAAAATTTAAACCAACAGTGCAAGAGATTTTTCTCTTCTCCAAAACGTCCAAATTGGCTCTGAGACCCACCCATACTCCTATTCAGTGCGCACCGGGAGCCCTTTACTCGGGGGCAAAGCAGTTGGGATGTGAGACTAACCACTCATCTCTTCTAGTGCCGAGGTTAATAATGAGTGGAGCTGTAATTCCATGGCGTGTGTATGTGGGGGAAACTTTACCTTCCTTACTTTGTAGCTGGAGATATTTATACAAAATTGGACGCAGCTTCGAATTCTGGTTTAGTAAGTTCCGATTGAAAACAAACGCTTCTCCTGTGGGGCTATCACATACTGGAAACGCTGAACACTGTCACGCAAACCCGAGATGAGCTACCTTGAAAGTATATTGTATACAAGCTTACTCTTCTGCTCACTTGTAGGGTCTCTGTTGAAGACGGAGTATACAAGACTACGCCAGTTGTAAAATATAAGAATTTGAAGTTCAGATATTTAGGAAGAGTACGGAAATTTAGTGTGATCCGCATAAACCTATTCTGCACCTATCTGATGCATTGCGGCTCGCTACTGTACCACAGACTTAGGATGCTTCCAAATTAAGTGTCTTCAAATAATATCGAAACTGTCATTGATGACTGCAAGAAGCATATTCCCTATTCTGGAATATATTAGACTTCTGGCCACAAGAGTGCGATCCCGTTGTCTGGAGCACCAAACACTGAATCTACATAGAATGAGCAGTATTTAATGAGGGCACATAAATATAAAAATTTCAGCTGCTTAACACCATCACATTTACTACGTATGTGTCTAAACACGTTCCGAAGATTACATTTCCTTTCTCTTCTCATATTAATAAAATCTCCATAGTTGCATCTGTGCTGGAATCATCGGTCGCCATTCCGGACGACTCAATCCAGAACAATAGTACAATGTAACTGACGCATAAACAACATGGAGTGATTATTAGGTTTGCTGACACAGAAATACTCTACAATATTTAACACAACTAATGACATGTTTTCTTACTTAGTGAACCACAATTAATTTTTCACATCTCCTTAAAGAAGAATTTGACGCAATTGGATTATTAACGAAGCGCGAGGCAAGTTCGAAGTCTTTGATTCTGTAATGGTCTTCACATCCTTTTCCGATTGTCCCAGAATATCTGAGTGTCTTCATATAGTCACTTTGCTCTCATTTCTTGATATTTCTGTCTTTCTCACGTACCCACACCATCACTGAGTGAGCCTTCAAAATACAGGCGGCAGAATAGTCCTAGAGAGCGCATCAATGAATATCTATTTGATGAGTCCCTTACAGCATGTGTCCGACATTCGAGTTTTACGTAACGTGGATTGTATTTATCTTGAGAATGGGGACCGAGCTGACCAAGACAGAAGGGGCTTGTGGTGACGGTGATGAACCTTGTAGTCCACGAAAAGGGGGCGAAATGAGAAGGGGCGGTAAATATAAACTGTTTAAAATATACACTTCATATTACCTCATTAATAAATGACACTCTTCGAAACAGGTATAATTCTTCTACAAACAGGTGATCCATGTGTCAAGTGGTGCAGTTGCCCCTTTGAACGGAAATTAATGTCGCCATTAATCAGTGGAAATTTGATTCGAAGTGAGTTATTAGAATAGAAAGGTTCTTTGAAACCTCGTTTCCGCCTAGACTAGATATCTTTAAATCAGCTGTAGAAGAGACGGGATCCACAACCCCGAAACTGAGGTAGAGAAGGATAGCTAGAATGGGAGGATGGATGCGCAAATTTACGTCTTTTGCCCCGTTCTTGGTGAATGGCTATAGACAAGGATTTTAGCGTCCTTTCCAGCCAGAAGAAACGTTTTAAATGCAAACGAATACGCGTCTTCCCTAAGAAGAAATGTTTTGGTTGAAGAATTGGTGTTTCATGCCTACAGCAGCCTGTTGTCACCAACGTGAGAACGGGCGGTGTTATTTTGTTGAATATAATGCCAGTGGAATACATAAGGGATGTACAAATACTTACGTTTTCCATGTTCACCTTCCGGAATAAACAATATAATCTATTAATGTGGAGTACAATGAAATAAATATACACTCCCAATTCTATGTGGAATTGTTATTAATACACTTACAGTTATAATCTTTAACATTTTCAATTACATTCCTTTAATACGTTGGTTATATTCTCTTAATCCTTTGGTTAAATTCTCTTAATCCGTCAATTATGTTTTCTTAATTTATCGGTTATATCCTATTAATCCGTCGGTTATAGGCCCTATTCTGTTAATCCATCGACATGTATGTACCTTCATTCAGCAGTAGGCCGTGCCTTGGCTCAGGTTCTTAGTTGTCGGCCTTTCACAGCGGAGACCCGATTTCAACCCCAGGCCAGTCCGTGTGGGATTTGTGGTCGAAAAAATGGCACCGGGGCAGGTTTTTCTCCGATCACTACTTCAGTTTTTCCTTGTCAGTATCATTCCACCAATGCTCCATTCTCATTTTTATCTATCACCAACTCTACTGTAATTTTAACAGTTGACATCCTCGTTAAAGAAACGCGCTTAAAAAAAGGAGTCAGTAGTAATTCTTCAGTGTAGGACTGAGACATAGGGACATGGTTTTGAAGCGGATTAATAATTTAATCTTGCTTTTACTCGCACCTTCGAGATTCTAAAAGGGTCCTATGCAGCATTCTACTGAAGGCGGCAGTAAGAAATTTCGTTATTTTCATGGCAGATTTGTTTTGCAGGGTACCGTTGCGATCCTGTAAAGTTACAGTAAATTTGGCCCTCCCTCTCCCCCCAATTGCACGCCGTGAAGGCGTATAGGTGGGGTAGAGGCATAGATTGACTCATTCCTAACCTCGGCAGTAGATGGCGCTGATTGGTCAACTTCACGCACTGACCGCTTTATCCCCGTGGCAAGAACTCTCGGTACCTGTTGGATAGGAGTCGGGGTGGATCCCAGAGACGGTCTTGAAGTTTTGGTCGAGAAAAAATCTGTTGCCGCTGGCCTACATAATTTAAGTAGACCCATACAATGTTGATGGTTATAATAACTAATGGGCGTGTAAAACATTGCTCTTCGCTACCGACACGTTGTCAACGCCCAGGCAGTTAGGCCCGGACTTCAGCCTGATTCTTAGAGCGTGGAAGTACTCTTTGAGTGCGTATGTTGAATTAATGCTGTGTAGTCCCGTCACAGGCCCGTCCCGGTGGCCGTGCAGTCAAAAGTGTATGTCTGCGGCCGCTTGATTGCTGGGATCGCTGGTTCGAATCCCGCTAAGGGCATTGATGTTCGTCTTTTGTGTTTGTTGTGAAGGTAGCGGCCTCTGCGACGGGCTGATCATTCATTCAGAGGAGTCCTACCGGGTGTGTGTGTGTGTGTGTGTGTGTGTGTGTGTGTGTGTGTGTGTGTGATCTAGAAACTTCAAAAATGAGGTGGCCGAGGCCCGAATTGGACTGTAGCGTCGGAGAAAGAACTCCGGTCGAGGAGGTAGACAAAATGATGGGAAGGCGAAATAAAGAAAAGCGAAATACAGTCGAACTCGGTTATAACGTCAAGAAGGGGACTGAATATTTTGTGTCGTTAATAAACGAGTGTTATTATCATCGAGTAGTGTAACGTTATGGTTAACTGAGGAATTAATTAGTACCACAGAATATCTGACGCTATAGACGAGGTGTATAAACCGATGTCGTTATAACCGGGTTTTACCCTATATACCTAGTGTTTATATTCAATTGGAACCACAAATATAACAAGCAGTGAATGAGTTTATTCGTTGGCTTGTCTTCATCAGGTGTTGGGAAGAAACAAAATGCTTGCCTGTGAAACATTAGCATGAAAGGAATGGTATTGTGACAGCAAACTGTGTGAAGAAATACACAAGCATTGTATCAAAATAAGTCACTCGACAAAATGCCTCAAGCAAAGTATTCTCCGATGGTTTGCCCAGAGTGGATCACGTATGGGTTAAAAAGACAAGCTATGGTGCTGGTTTCGACCAGCAGGAATTAGTTATGTTCGCTGCAGCTTATGCGACTGAATGAAATTAGTATAGCCACTCTTCTCGTTTACCCACAAGGTCAAAAAATATTGCTTCACTTATAGGAAGAATTTCTACCCGCCAGTCATTTCTTCACAGAAACCCGCGCGTACTCACGCTGTTATAATTCCTCTGCACTGACTGACTTACTGTCACATAACATGCGGTCTGTAATTGTAACATTGTATATACAGGCTAGTGACATCTGTTGAGAAATAGAGAGAGCGGGAGACAAAACTAGTGAATCAATATAAAGATTTTTATACGCATCGGCTTTAATTTTTGACTCACCACGGACAAGCAGGCGAGAGGCGAGTGGGTTTATTTAGCCCTACTTATAAAACACACACACACACACACACACACACACACACACACACACACACACACACACTAGCACTTTCTCCCCTGTACGATTTATGCGATATGTATGTGTGAATGCTGCTATTATGAACTTACCTGCGACTGATGAATTGTTTAAAGACCAATTGTAACGGGATATACAACCAGGTTTTTTAATATTCAGTACGTATAACGTAGCAATGAGGCGCGTTCGGCTGTTTGCATCCTGGACACTTCTGAAAAAGTCATACCTTTCAATTCACTGCGCCTTTGGCTTAATCTTCAAAGGGCTAAACCAAGTGCTACGTTGACTGTTATTGCTTAATACGTGTAGTTTGGAAAATTAACGCTACTCTGACCGTTGTCAAGGCTGCTTGATGCAGTGAGCATTAAAACTGAGATGGCGGTTTCGGACTCGGTCTTCGTTCATAAATTATTAGTAGCGAATTATGATGAACGAAACCTAAAAGAAAACGAAGGAGAGCGAAGATTCGGTTTCTAACTCATTTGCTTAAATGTTTTCCTTCTCCTTTAAAAAATTCACTTATGGTTGGATATGGTACTTGACAGCGGCATAAACTTGTGTATCAAAACTCACATTTATAAGAAATGAGAATTCAGTTGAAATGAAGAACACACTAATTTATTATGTACAGTTCCTTAACTCTAGTTCCAGTTTTGACGTTGCTCTTTACCGTTTTTCTGAGTTCCCATACAATAGACTCCCAACGAATAATTACTGTGCGGCGACTAACAGTGTTTTCCTTCGTGGAATGTTGGAAAGATAGGGTTATGTTATAACACGTATTTTTATGACCACTAGAAATCTTGTCCTGTACCCATATAGGAACATGAGGTGGGCAGCCAAACTGCAACACACAGTTGAACGTCTCCTTCCACATTTCTTCTTTATTTTCATTGGGTAGATTTTCGTCAGTTTGAAGTAAGGATGTGCGGAACAAACTGAAATATCCTACGCCTTTTTATTGCAGAACCGTTCATATTTTACGAGCCGTCTCCACCTTTGATGGCGTCCATTATAATCAACTTTTACTAGGAAAGGGTTTGTGATGAAACGGTAGCCTGTGTCTTAATGCTAACATTCTGATAAAAGTGCGTAAAATATGGCCCACATTGACGAATACTGTTTAAATATTTTCGGACTGAAATTTACGCGTCATGTACAATATAATGCAACACGTGCTTCAGAATTACTTTATTATTTTTAGTTGTAAATACGTGTATGATTTCCTTTGTACCCTGCCAATTTAACTTATTAACTGTAATTACTTTCTCTAATAACAGTTTGGAGGGAGCGGATGTGTTTCATAGGTCATTTACTAAAAGACAATGTACACTATTTGACAAAGAACTGTGTAATTGCGTTATAAGTTAAACGACAATAGTGAGCCCTTTTTTGTACTTCCATGTGCCAGACACGTTACACGGTTCCATATCCATTCACCTTTGTGCTCTAAAGTTATAGCCATTGCTATGGTCTTATTTTAAAACGTGGCCGTTGTATGTTTATTCAATCTGTCGTATTTTGGAACTTGAATATTTCACAGTCACCGTAGGCTACTGAGTCAGTTTGCTCTTACAATTATGATCCTCTTAGAACCACTATGTCTCTCAATTTGTCTTGACAGAATCAAGGGTACGTTGTCATAACATTAAAAGGGTGAAAGCGGATTCTTGGTTCACAGTTACAATAAGAATTACACCCCTTCGTAAGAATATAACCCAGTGTTTTCATTTTGATATTGTGAAGAATGAAGCCTACAATAACCGAGTAGTGCTAAAAGCGAAGCCTACTGTGTTATGGAACCGAACACTAATGATGGAACGCGTAAGAAGAACTGAGGGGGCAGAAATGTCTTTCCTTAGAGCAGTTCCACACTTATAAACAACGGTTCTGCTAAAGAAGCTGTGAACGTTACTGACTTAGTCTGACACTCTGATAGCTCAGCTGCATTTCCTGAAATAAACAACTGTGAACAAGATACTGGTCAAATCTGCACTCCTCTGGGATGTTACGCGGTGTCGTATGGTAATTGTTTACCGGCGTTTCGGGACAGTCACCGTTCACACTTTCCCCCTGATACACTATGGTTCGAGTTTCCGGCTTTCTTTCCTTCTTGGAGTTTTGACCCTTGAAGTGGGGACCGACACGTTGTCCCGACACTTCAGTAAGCAATTACCACACGACGTGGCGTAAGATCCCAGAAGAGTGCAGATTTCATCAACCTTGCGGCGGAAGCCTGAACTCTAAGATATACCTGTGTGTGCGGTGCTGAGTATAAGCCTGTAACAGATATTCAGAATTAATGAGAGAGAATTTGTGTGTGTTTAAGTCTGTGTTTTAATCTGAAGCGATCTGGTCGCATCTCTATTTCTGCATATGAATGAAACTTAATTCTTCCTTGTCATTGAGGTTGGTTTTTTTCCTTACTTTAAGGATCTTTTTTCAGCAAATAATCGTATGGAACCCAAAGGTAAAAGATTTGTTTTTGAAACGGATATCAGCATTCTGCGTATTACACGTACTTTGAGGGATGGATGTTCCTGGTAACGGTGCGCCGTGAAAGACTGTTTACAAGACGCACACACAAGCCTACTTATTTTAATACTGCTTACTCGTATTACTTGTAAGGTTCTTTCTTCTGGTGCAGATGTGTTTCAGAGCAATGTGATTAAACTTACATCGACCTCCTTGTAACATGGCAGATTGTTGTATCCAAAGTACATTAAATTGAAGGAGAATGACTTATATGTTATTTTGAATAGTATCATAATATGTAACTTTTGTCAGTTATTTGTAACTTCGGTCAGGATCATTGAGCTTAAAGTTAAATTTACGAACAAAACATATATTATGCATGCTCAATATTTATTCAGGAAATGATAAAAAATTACATGCTTGCCAAAGGACTTAGTATTAAGACAGATGGGAAAATAATTGTGCCTGTTGTACTGTTTACGCAGTTTCCTATCCGTAAGGGACAGTATAATTTGTAAGTACCTGAGAATAAGATTATGCCGACTATATTTGTATCTACGAAGAATTACAGCAGTTGAATTTTCTTAATGGGCAATTCTGTACTGTTTGTAATTTTAAATCAAGGATACGGTTCTAGACGTGCGTGCCACACTGGCGAAGCAAACATACGGAATCGTAGTTGATTAAATCTCTCAGAAAGTAGCTAGGTAAAAGAGAAAGGGGGAGGATATGGGGTAGTGTTAGCATTATTTTGAAAATGTGATGTGAATGGTATTTAAACTGCATAAGATTGAGTGCTGCGCTTGGTTGTTACGTTACCGATGTCAAACCATCTGGTTCAAATGCTTGAAGATAACGGATAGAATTTTACTTTCTTTAGTGTATACTGAAGTGGCTATAAAATTGTTAAAATAAATATAAATTAATTAGCTAGACGTGTCTTTGATGGTGAAGGACAGATTGTCTGATGCGTATGCTAATAAAAACAACAAGCAGTGTGCATTATGTTACTGCCTGTACTTTCAGTGCCTTATCTTAAACCAAATTTTACACTTCTTATGCTGGTATTTCTCTTGTTCATTAAAAATGAATGTAAATTCTGCAGTAGTATTCTGCCCTTAGAAGGCGTCCGGAGATATTTTGTATTACTCTTGTGTATCTGATGACTGTTATTTGTCGACTTCGATTCATATCATTACACATCTCCGGATATGCTGTTACAAAATTCGACAGCGGTTACTAGTTTAAAGAATGTTGATACTCTCCTTTCACACATTCCTTGAAATTTGTGAAACAGACTGTTGTCAGGCCTACTCAGCCACAAAAAGGACTTCTTTATTGTCGCGTTCTGGCGAGGATGTTTCATAATAAACTTGAAATGTCTCAGCGGAAGAATGCTGGAACCCGGAGAAGAAGGGAAAGCAATCGATAGCTTCAGCAACGGACCTATCTTACAATGTCCTCCATCTTCTTCGAGTCGAATTAGGTTTCTGTGTGTATTGAACTGCACACAAGGGTTGTTAAATTAACTTTTTGTTGAGGACCTCAAAGACCTCACACACGAGGTTCTTCGAATCGATTAGTTAAGGCAACACACCCGTGACATTAGTAATTTGTGGTAGATGGGATGTGACTTTCATTATCCTGTTGAATGATCAATTTTTCACAAGACTTCGCCTTCAATTGCTTTTCATTTATGCATTTTTGTCACGTCGGGTGGAGGAAGAGAACCTTGGAAGTATATGGAAATGAGACGATGCTCTGTGTCTGTGGTTCTGTGGTTTAATGTCGCACGCGTTTGCTGCTTGGTTTAGGCGATGATAAGTTTTGCGTGCTGAACTACGTGTTTATGAATTTAATAGGCCTAAATTGAAAGGTGAGTGGTTGCCTGTCTTATGAAACCGCGTTGGCATTTTGGTATGTTTACGTAGACGGGCAAGTACTGTGCAGAAGGTAGATAGGCAAGTACTGTGCAGAAGGTAGATAGGCAAGTACTGTGCAGAATGTAGATAGGCAAGTACTGTGCAGAAGGTAGATAAACAGATCGACGGTCGTAAGACGTGCAGAGTGGCAGAAACGAGTTTGTGTCGTGTCACGTGACTGGACTCAGTAACGGAAAATAACGGACAGAACTCGAGCAAGTAGTGTGTATTTCTGTATGGAATAGTCTGCGAACTTAACACAGAACTACTTAAGCAAATTTTAAGTAACAGTTTTGTTATACTGGAGCTGTAGTAATGCTAATACTTATCAATCTTATAGGTATATTGAACACTATCTCTTTAAGGTCAAGTGCTTAATATATATAGCTGAGGTTTAACATTTGGAAATGCTTCATTCTGTCCACAGAGTTTACTTACGCGTTTTATATGGCTCTCAGAAAAAACGGCTTTTATTTACCCATATATCATTAAGTGACTCGTCTGTGTAATATGATAATGTGTTTACTGGTGGCACTAATTGTATCCTTGAATGTCGACGTCGTCGTCGTCGTCGTCGTCATCGTCGTTGCCGCCGCCGCCATTATCATCATTCCGTGGTCTATCTTACGACAGGTCCATAGCCTCTTCCACAGTGAGTTCTCCATAGCGTGCGATCTATTGCTTCCCCTTTAAATTTCCAATATCTTCCCGTTTCCTTACAGTTATCCAGTAGCTTCTTACGCCTTCTTCGTCGTCTCTTCGTCTCTTCTGTCTTTCCTTCAGTAACGTGTTTTAAAAGGCAGTTCCTACGGAAGACGTGACCAATCCAATTAGCCTTCCTTCGTCTCATTGTATGTAGAATGTTCCTTTCCTCTTTTGTAACACTTCTTCATTTTTCACTCGATCCGTCCAACTGATCGCCCCATCCTTCTCCAGCAGCCCTTCAAAACCTTCCAGGCATCTCTGATATACTTTCCGAATTGTCCAAGTTTCTGCAACATACAAAGCTATGCCCCACATGCAGCATTATCCTTGATTATATTTGAGAATAATATTAGTTTTTGCGGGGTTAAAGCAAATTTTATTGATTTATGTAGCTGAAAATGTACTATAAATTCCTAGGTTATAGAATATTAACCTTCAAACACTTTGTTGTTGTATATGCCAGAGAACTTCAGGTAAAAGAGAAATGATGTAGGTCTGTGTCACTGACCTTGTTTTATAGTTCTTTCGCCGCTTGTTCACTAGTACAGTCTTTGGGAAGGATAAATTTAACTTAAGTAAATGATTAACCTCAACAACTTTAAAAGGATTTTTAATTTACTGTGTTTCAGATAATTGACCGAAGAAAGTGAATTTAGGAAAGTTTTAAAGAATTCCGACATTAAAATCCTTTTGAATGAAGATTTTTATTGGTGCATACCCAAATAATCCTTTACATATGACGGAAACGACAGGTTATACGTACTCCTCTGACTTGTTTTTTGAGTGTTACATTAAGCGGCTGGTGACTACTTGTACCCATTTTATTGTAATGTTTCACTGTTACAATACTGTAGCAGGGTAGAGCTGTTTAGTAAGCCTGCATTTTTAGAAAATTTTTAGAAATTTGATAAGAGTTTTTGAATGTGTTGGGAAATACAAATAGATATTCTACTGAATTAATTTATTTTATATCATGTACTAAGTTCAATCTGCGCAAATTTCATATATCGTAAATCACTATTAATATACGAGGTAATTTCGTGCATGGTTTGAGCATGCACATTGTAGTGTGGGTAATCGACTGTACGTGAACCAGTATTGAACATACAGAATGTTATTACAACACACAGATTACTATTTTAACATTTATATATATGTAGGCCTATTTAACCTGTGTATAATTGTATATTAAAATTACATTAAGAGGCAAAAATAGCAAATTTATGGACATTAATAGCACATTTTTTCAATTTTTATTTTAAAGTATGGCAATTTGGGATCGCATGTAAAACCTTCTGTAGGTTCCTCTTTATAGTGTTGATTATGTGTTATGCTTCAGTCAGAACTGGATTTTATGATGGCTGTTTGTCTTTAGGAAAGACCTATATCCAATTTATTCAGTTTAAGTAATATTTTATATATTTGTATTTTAGTTGTTTTATTCTATTGCTGTGTCGTCAGGGGTGTGTGGTTGTCCGTGTGGTAGCTTGTATGGAATGTTGTTGTAAATGTCATGTTAAGCTGCCATTACGAGGCTATAGGTTGTGTGAATCTGTTGGCCATGTTTAGTTTTGATGTGTTCAAGCTACGCATGCTAATCAGACACGTACACGTTAATGTTGTAATGTATGTGTTCTAATTACCTTCTGTATGTTCCATACTGGCCGATGTATAGTCAGGTTCCCTCAAATGATCTGTATGATGGAAACATGCGGGAAATTGCGTTGTAAATAAAACATATATAAAGTGTGTTATACTATGATAGTATGAGTTTAGAGTAGAATTTCATGCCGAATTTGCTATAAGATGTATATTTTTCGCTAAATAAGCAAAGAGCAAAAGTATCACATCGTAATTAATTTCTTCATCATCAGCCACAGAGTATAAGGCATGCCATACTTGTTCTTTCTTCATGTGTGTTGGTCTTTCCACCTTTTCCTTGGTCGTCCTAATTTGCTTCTGCCAGCTGGAACATATCCATAGACTGACTTGGTTATGTGTGTATATTTTATTCTTACTAAATGTTGCGTTCAGTTACGTCTATAATCCACAGTAATGTCATTTAAATTGTATAAATTGTTTCTTCTAATATATTAGTTTGTTCTATAATCATATATATCCCGCAGCAGATCTAAAAAATTTAATTTCTGCTGTCTCTGTTCTCCTGTCATGTTTCTTTTGTACAGTCCAATTCTCACACCGGTATAAAAGTGCCGCTACTGCCATTATCTTGTATAATTTCAACATTATTTCTTCATTGCTTTACTTAAATTTTCGCCGAATGCTTCCACGTATGTACTGAAGTCGTTCTACTGTATTGTATATACCACTGTTTATATCAGATGTGCTGCTTTCCAAGTACTTAAAATTCTTTTATTTCTTTAATTACTTTGTTGAATAAGTAATTTTAAATTATTAATTTCCTAAGTAGGCCTCATTCGTAAATTGGACGCCATATATCTTGGTCGATAAGAGTCAGGCTATACAAGTATACCGCAAACTGAACTCTTCTCCGTTCGTGTCTGTCTTCATGTTAACATTTTCAACTAGTGCAAACTCGTTTCCAGAACTGATATTAAAGTAGGTACCGTAAAGGACGTGCAGTAACTGATGCAGTCGCTGGCTTTTCGCCACAGAGGCCCGGGTTTATTGTCACTACAGTCGGTGTGACTGTTGTGGTGCACTACGTGGCATAGAAGCAGGATTTTCTCCGTCTCATTTCGCGGCAAACTCTATTCCTCAGTGTTTATTTATCATTCATCATGAGATGCAGGCACATGGGGAAATGTTGGGAGGATAATTTTGTACCCTGTGATTTTTAAGGCATATCGCTACTGGTAAAATTATCTTTGCCTTAATTAGACAAAGATTTTTTATCAGTTCTTAGATGCGTGCGCAAAATTGCGAAATGAGACTGTTACTTCTTCACATTTTCTGGCTGTCTGTCTGTCTGTCTGTCTGTTTGTCTCTCTGTCTCTGCTGTCTGTGTCTTTCCGCCGATTTGTTCGCATGGAACGAGCCTGCTGCCGCTTAACGGATTTTCTTTAAACTTCATATCAGGGTTTTTACTAAAATCTCTCAAGAAAATTTGATTTTCTTTGAAATCGAAGAAAAACGGACACTGTTATGATATCTCATTAAATTCTTTTTAGGCTAAGAAAATTTGTAAATAAAAGTCGTAGAGAAAGCAAAACACATTGGATGTCACATACCCTTTTTTTCGAAAACTGTGAGGCTTATAAAAAAAATTAAAAGAAATGATATTCGGGCAGCTTATAGATAATCCAGCATAAAATGGCGAAATTGAGATGTGATTTGCATGCCGGATAATTAAGACAAAATTACAGACATCGTCAGAATATTTGATGATGTATTGTTTGATGCTTGACCAATTCCGTCTAACCTAGTAAGTTCACTTCTGTTGTCAGACTAACGGAAACTGAGAAATTACGCGACGATATATGTCATTACGATCCGTTTCGCTGCATTATACGCATAAAGAGTGTTTAAAGCGAAAGAATATTGTTTTATTTCAATATAGGCCTATCATCTAGAAGAATGTGTGTTACGGTATTATAAATTTGCTGAAAATAGCTTATTTTAAAACATATATGTACTTTGCTTAATTCTCTTTCCAGATAATAGCTATTTAAATAGTCTCTCATACAAGTCTATAACCAGACGGTTGTGAACATATAATTACTTAAATATTAGGAGGAAATTAGCAGGAAATTACTCCATTTAGCTGGAATACTCGGCCTTAATAGTCAATACGTAATTTTAGAAGATACGTAGGTAAGAATGTTTGTGATGGTACGTTCAAATTGTGTATTAAATATTTTTGTAGGTCAACATTTACAAAATAAAAACAAGAAGATTTTGACCTTTAGTATTTTCGCAGTAGGACTATAAAGTTCCGCACATGTTGTAGTTCTGCTTCTAAGCTTTGAAAGAACTGAGATATAGCCTCAGTAACCTAATCAGTAATGCGGTTTGTCCCTCAGGTCATCGTAAGTAGGCCAACATAATTGTACGAAGATTGTAATCGTTGGAGTTTCAGTATTGTCAGCTTAAAGACTGAGACTTATTAGGGCTAATAAATATCCAATCTCCATGAAAACAAAAATATTTTCTGTGTCAGGTACTAGCAATACCGGAAGTTCAGCGTTGATCAATACAAGTATTTATTTATAACATGCCTTCACGTTGTTTGTTAAGAGTAGACAGGCAAGGACATAATAATTCACAGAGACGTGAGAAAATGGAGTTTGTGTATTAGGTATAAGAAGACAAAAATCTTCTCAAACAACCCGATAATAGCATTAGAAGTATTATTTATATTTATCCTCTAATGAACACAATTCAGTCACCTAAGTAAGAATTTATTATCTGGCAGTTTCGTCATCATTCGTTTGGGTATTAAGTGCTTGAATTCACTGGTCAAGTTGTGTGGTCTTCAAGACCGGATAAAAAGTGTTCTAAACGCTACGAAGCACAACAGACCTTTTACAGTACAGATCTTGCATTAGTGCTCTTAGTCACACCACCGCGTGCTCTAAGAGTCAGAATACTTTAAGCATAAAAACCTTTGTAACAGGTCAAGCGTACCTTCTTCAGATTTGTTTTACAACGCTGTATCGTCAAAAAGATTGGTTAAGTAATACTGAATGAGAAACTGTAAAATATTGCGAATGGTGAGTAAGTAGAAAAATGAAACTGCAGCTGACTGCTTCAAAGTACTGTTGGTTCATGTTACTGACCAGATTTAGAGAAGACCGTAAAGAAATTCCAACGCACGTTTTTATCCTTTGGTATTCAATTGTAAGTTTCACGAGTGGGCATTCTACCACAGATGTAACCTGCCAGGATATGCAACTTCACACCTGCTGTTGGGTGCATGAACTTTCCTGTCAGTAATCTGTACATCTGTGGATCCCTTCACTTCCTGAATCTTACCTCTGTTTTAGTACCACAGATGTCAGACACGTGATACAGATTGACGTCAGTGGCTCGTATTTGTTGTGAACCCAATACTCCCGAACAAAGGCACTGATACTGATATTCCGTGACTCTTTAATTCCATAGAACAAAGTCGTTACTGAAGAGTTCGAATTTAGAGAAGTGGACGAGAATTTTCCCTTTCTCAAAAAACCCAAAAATTCAAAGCCGTATGTACGAGAATCTGCCATTAAATCCTTAACGAATGAATTAAATCCAGTCCATTCCTTCACATCCTACATACCTAAGATTCGTTTGAATATTATCGTCTGATCTGTGCCTCTCTTTACAAAGTTTCCTTTCCTTCGAGATTTCCTGACGAAAAATTATGTGTAAATTTCTCATCTCCCGCATTGACATTACACGTCCCATGCGTCCGGTACTCCCTGATATCGTGCTTCTAATAATGTTAGAAAAGAAGCTCAAATTATGAAGTGTCTTGTTCTTAAGTTTCCTATATTCTTTTTTTATTTCCTAGTTCTTAGGTCCAAATATTTTCCCTTCTCCTCCATTTTCAAGCAGAATGAATCTGTGTTCTTCCGTAAACAAGGTACAAAATTATAAATTTGTATATTTTACTTTTTACATGTTTTAGATTGGGGACGGTAAGGTAAATGTCCCTAACTGACATGTAGGAAGCATTTCTGAAACTTAACCTGTTCTTAATTGCGTTCTTACAAGTTTCGCTGATGAGTCGCCTTTTTACTATGTGTCAGGTCTAAGTGAAACTTACCTGTTATAGACGGTTTACATCAAGTTTGTTTTTCTCTGATGCACAAAATAAATATTTTACATCCTAAGTCATAGGCGTTGACACTAGTTGTTCATGTGGGTTTTATACAGCTTCAGTTCTTTAGTAATACGGTCATAAAATTTTAAAAAGTTGTCATATTACAGATTTGTTTTATGTGTAGTAACGAAACAAATTTGTTGTACGACGCTTAGGTAGAAGGTGTAAGTGTCTTTATGTTTTGACTTTGAGGACCGAAATTCAATTAGTAAGAAATTAACTTTGGAAACTACAATACGTAAACATTACAGTGCTCTTTGCTGTGTTTTTTTCATGGCACAACAGCCCGTAATAGGCCAGGGCGTCGTCATTACACGTATCAAAACTTTACGATCACACTCAGACACACCACACACGGTAAGACTCCTCTGGACGAGTGATTAGTCCGATGCAGAGACCTCTACCTGACAACACACAACACTCAAAAGAGACAGACATCCATGCACCCGGCGGGATTCGAACCCGCAATCCCAGGAAGCGACCGACCGTAGACCCCCTCCTTACACCCTGCGACCACTGGGATCGGGCGCTTGATGTGTTTAGCGTTCTATTTTACCGTGAAATCTTCAACACAGCGTGGAAGTGGTAGTGAAGTAATAAGTAAGTCTTAAATAAGATATTCGACCGAATTAGAGAAACGGCGGCAATTGTCTGTTTGTACACAATCCAAATATGGAAGTTAATTTAGTATGACAATTAAATACAGCACGTAGCTGCAGAGATAAATAAATGTTATTAGATTTCAATTGGTGTATCTCTGTTTTGCTTTGCATAAATAATGTCAGCACATTAAGCTATCTAGATGGTGGAAAATGAAATAAACTCTTGCGTGCTGTGAAGTTTTAGGTTTGAAACTATCATAATCTGATAGTAGGTAATATTCAAATAGTCGCAAGGAAACATTGAAAATTACCAACGGTATCAGTCATTTATGATGGTTTGACAGGTAATCTGACGCGTATGTAGTAACTGTAAAGTTACTTGACGTCGAAATGTATGTAGATATGAATACGAAATACGTATGTGGAGAGAAAAAAGGTCGTAGCCTATTTTAAACTACTATCCCCTCAATATTTCGAAAGGAAAGGAATACCAGTCATGTTTTCTGGACGAAAATTTCTTCTTGTTTCTTCTGCAAGAGAAATCGGCAACACTGTCGCCGGTTGTATCTGGAACAGATGAAAGAAAGACAAAACAGGCCCATGCTACTTAACGGGTACCTGAATCCTGACCTCTCAAAGCCGCTGTACTGTACCTAAGGATGAACACGCTGTATGTTCTGCTTTATAGTTCAGCGGGTTTCATATAATTGATCAGAGCTCCCTGTGGGAGAAATAATGGAAACAAAACTGTGATGTGCTTAGATATGTTTTGCTAATATAACTTGAAATTGTATTGTGTTAGTGGTGCCACTGACTTTTAACGCACGAGTGGAATTGAAGTCCATCCGAAGAAAAAAGGAATGTTCTGATGGCTGGGATGGTATTATGTGCTTAATTTGAACATGATAAACGTACCGTAGATAATAGCTTCTATTCTGAGCCTTTAATGAATTTATGTGATAGCCTTGGGCTGTGCCAGAGCTATAAGGGACTACTCTCTGACATAGCTACAAAAAGGTAACAATTAGTGAGTGTTACACTGAGTCTGCTTTTTTAAACTCCGTCCTCTTTATGCGCTTTATTTGGAAGTTGAAGGCCAATGGCGTGCATCAACATCTGATGGTAAATTGTTGTATGCTTAAGTGTAACCAGAACATATGTTCTGGTTACACTTAAGTATGCAATAGTATATAATTCGAGCTTTTCACGGCGACATGGTAGTCATCGTCTGGATTATGATACAGTGTACCACCGTAAGTAGTTACCGACGTTTCGGAGAAACCTGCCACCATGTTCAGTTACAAGTGCTGAAGGAAATCGGCAAATGTAAGCATACTGTGAGCATTCTGGGGCTTTCGCTGTTTTACTGCTTCTAGATTCTCGGTTTGAGAATGCTGACTGTCGATGCTGCAGTGTAAAGTGTAGTATCCCGGTGGGCGGATGCTCCGGGTTGCCACGAAGGTTAGCCGAGCGATGTGTGGCATCCTTTTCACTTGTTAGGTGACCTGAGTAAGGTGTCATTACAGAGTGATAGCTGAAGCCAGTCTCCAAT
This sequence comes from Coptotermes formosanus, assembly GCA_013340265.1. Taxonomy (NCBI): domain Eukaryota; kingdom Metazoa; phylum Arthropoda; class Insecta; order Blattodea; family Rhinotermitidae; genus Coptotermes; species Coptotermes formosanus. Next base: position 668,428 of record BLKM01004955.1, read on the forward strand.
AATTGTAATAAAAGCTTTATTTGCCTTGATAGTAGTACAGTTGTTTGTATAGTTTGTAGCGGCGAGGTGTTAGGCAAGGCCAGCAGGCCTGACGACGGAGTGATGCGTAGTAACTGCAAGTAGACTGCGTCCCGACTTTTCAAATTTCAGAGGGGTTTTTAAAGGACACAAACGTGTCAGGTGACAGAAGTGTTTGTCTTATACACTTAGGAAATCTTGCCACCTTCTTGCTGGTATTTTCAGTTTAAAGTGAAGAAAGTGGGTTTTGCCCATTGCTCTGCTACATTCATCAGTTATGAAACATATTGTGGAATAAGTGTTCAAAATAAGAACAGGAATCTAAAAGTGTACTTCTTCTAGAATAACAATTCTGTAAAATAGTACACATCTTTTCCGTAACATAATTTACACAATGTTTTCCCAAAAAGCCCAATAGATACTACAAAAGAGCGTAAGTAGATGACGGGGTGTCGGGTATCCTTTCTTGTGAAAGCAACAGAAAGGATATGTATTTGTTACATACATACATACATACATACATACATATATACATACAAACATACATACATACATACATATACATACATACATACGTACATACATACGTACATACATTTGCACACACACATAGTCAAGCCCCGATATAGCGCCGCTGTGTGTGCACCGCAGTTCGTGGCCGTATATCGAGTGTGACATTGGTAAATCGAAATATTGTACAACAGGGAATTTCTGTTCACAGACTGTCATGAACGCTAAGCAGGGTGACGCTGTATCAGGGTTTATATATATATATATATATATATATATATATGTATATATATAT
>BLKM01004955.1:669648-691444 GCA_013340265.1 Coptotermes formosanus
TGTGTGTGTGTGTGTGTGTGTGTGTGTGTGTGTGTGTGTGTGTGTGTGTGTGTGTGTGTATAGATCGCTCCATATTTGAAGTCGCTAAACTTTGGCTTCTCTTCGCGCTACCTCGGTTTCAGTACCAGCTGATTTTGTGTGTGATTCTTGGCGATTTAAGTGTTAGTGGAGCAGGTTTTTGTCACTTTCTTCGGTTTTCTTCTGACGACCGTCATTCCTTCATTGCTGCTTGCTAATTTTTTACCCCCACCCACCCCACCCCCGCCCCCCAAGGTGTGAGGTAGCCCTGACCTGGCAGCACACTGTCACATATTTGGGGCACATTACCCGGTATTTGGCTGATCACAGAGTGAGAATATGTATATGTATTTGTCGACCTGTACAAGCGTACATGTAATACGTATACGCGTACAAGCCAACACTATAAACTATGATCAGCACGATCGAAGTTTTGACGTAATAATATGCTGCCATTATGAAGGATTGAACGAATGCATGGATATATAAATACATGTGTGTAATATAGTGGCCGATTCCAGTGGCCGCGCGGTCTAGGGCGTAGGTCTGCGGCCAAGCGCTTGCTGGGATCGTGGGTTCGAATCCCACCGGGGGCACGGATGTTTGTCTTGTACAGTGTTTGTATTGTCAGGTAGAAGTCTCTGCGACGGGCCGATCCCTCGTCCAGAGGGGTCCTACCGAATGTGATGTGTGCTTAAGTGTAATCAAGTGAAAAATCAAAACCCTCTACATCTACTGTGAACAAGTAGGTAGAAGAGGGAAGGACTACAAAACTAAACAATGTAATAAAGTGATTTGTATATGTGTATGTGTGTGTGTGTGTATGTATGTATGTGTCTGTAGCAGTCATAACTCATCAGTAAATAGAGATGACTGCCTGAAGTTATGCTATATATAATGTTATATATATAATATATATAATATATAATATATATAATATATTATATATATAATATATAATATATAATATATATGTTATATATATAATACAACGTAGTATCACCAGATAACAGCATTCCTATGGAGTAGATTAACGCTTGGTTTGCTCTAAGAATAAATTAATGTCCGAGGACGGATGCCATGCAGTAGCGCGTGGCTACAGTAATCGACAGTAATCGACGTTGATGCGTAACAATCGAAAGGGTTCGATAGTAATACATAATGATCGGTACGAGTCGATACTAATCATAGCGCACGCAGATGGAAGAACTATGATAGATGAAATAGGCTTTGTTTGCCGTGAGATGAAGTCCATTGTGACAGAGGTTCGGTGCAGTGGCACGCAAAGTTACGGTAGCCTGTCAGATAAAATTACATTAAAATCGGGCAATGGAGACAGGATCGGACCACTGGGTTTCTATCCCTTGGAATGATGGGAGTCACAGTCTTGAAGTGAGTCACACTTAGGCGCCATGATGTGTTCACTGCGTAGCTTATGGCTAAGGAGCAGTAGGAGGGTGCCTATATGATGGTGATTGTGTAACAATACTGGTACAAATAAAGTGTGTTGTGTTTGGTTGAATTAACTATTGATCGTCGAGGTCGATACAGCTCAACATCGAGTATATAATACAATGGACAAGGTGTGTTCCCTTTGAAGTAAGCCGCTTTGTGCACATACTGGATGGTGGCAGTTATTGGGTGACACACACACACAGAGGGTTAATGGTTGTATTACGTTGATAATTGGTGAAAAAAGGCTGTCCTGATTGCAGAAAACTAATCAAAAATTTCTTTGGGAATAGGACAGTGGTGGTGAGATTAATAATAACACAAAAGAAAACCGCTGTTGCTATTGTGTAGGGTTCTGACAGTGGTGTGTGACGTTTGAACTCACAGACGTTTGGATTTTTCCATTTCATGTGCTGACATTTAACACAGTACTTTTCGGGTAAAGGATCGGTCTCCGACTTCGGGCTTACTGTTTCCACGACGACTGTCACTACATGGTGATTGTGTACACTGTGATTGAACCTGAATTAAGGTGAAATTAGTAGACACCGCGTATTATAAAAAGAGTTGAAAATGTGTTTATGTAAATTTTACTGGACACCAAATACATAGCTGGTTAACTGTAGTGAGGTGAAATAGAGTCACCAGCTGTGTAGTTTGTGTATTTGGCGTCTAGTGAAATTTACATAAGTATATTTATTTAAGTGTTTCTAGAATACGCATTATTTACTAAGTTCACTTTAATCCGTGTTTTACAGTGCCCATAATCATCATGCAGTGAAAGTTGTTTTGGAAGAAGCAAGCCTAAAGACGGGGGCCGAACCTGCCCCCGAACCGTAGTGTGTTAAATATCGACATATGAAAGAAAAAATTCTGAAAAGTCAGTGAGTTCAAAACCATTGCTATTTCCCCCATGACAACGGCTTTTATGTTTTTTTCCCCATTTATGCATTAGGTAGTGGCTATGATGCAAGATATTATTGTGTTAAACAGGTACGGATTCTCGTGGAAGAGCGTGTTATCTCCAGGCTGCTATAGACGTGTGTATGGTTTATATGTAAGGAGGATTTTTGCACTTTGTCACACGGAAAATACGATTCGATGCCAACCTGAGCGAGGTAAGGACACGTGGCTAGTAAAGAAATAAAAAGAAACAGGGTGGCTTGATGACCTCCATGCTAAGATAGTAATTCTGAGTTTCACAACGCAGCGACGTAATGATTCATAGTTTAGTGGAAGGAATATGGACCGTATATATATATATATATATATATATACACACACGCGCGCGCGCGCATGCATAACACATCCCTTACTTTGTTTTGCCTTTACAGCTGAAATCTTGATTTTAATGAATGGGAAGTATGACTGTGTTAATAGTCACTGTCCATATTTAAATACTCCTACGAAATTTCATGTTTGTTGGTGATGGATGTTATTTATCCTGTTTATCGTTTAGAGGGGATATGCAGCGTGACAATAAGGCGTTAAACAGTGCGCATTTCCACGAACTGTGTTCTAAGAACTGCCGATCCCAGTGGCCGCTCGGTCTAAGGCGTGGATCTGCGGCCCTTCGCTTGCTGGGATTGTGGGTTCGAATTACCCTGGGGGCACGGACGTCTGTCTGTTGTGAGTGTTGTGTGTTGTCAGGTAGAGGCCCCTGCGTCGGGCTGATCCCTCCTCTAGAGGAGTCCTACCGAGTGTGGTGTGTTGAGTGTGGTTGAGAAGCCTCGATAATGAGGGGGCCCAGACCCACAAGGGGCTGTTGTGTCACAGGAAGAAAAAGCACTGAGAACTGTAATTCAATCAGTTGTCATTTACTAATGTTCTAGCTTTAACAGCGCAATTGCCAATTACAAAACTACTATTACTAATTATTACTACTATCATCATCATCATCATCATCTCCTTTATGCAGGGTATTCACACTTATATACCTGAAACAAACCACGTTTCTAGGGTATACAGTGTGGCAGCTATTCTGCGCGTACTGTTAATGGCGCATATAGCGCTGTCTTCAATATTAAACTCTTTTATGCTTCTACATTAGCACTTTCCGCAGTATGTGTGCTGTGTCCAGTATAGCTGTTTTCTGCAGTTCCTTGACTTCGTGCTTTCCTGGTGTGCTGCTCAAGTATTTTTTGAAGGATTTTGAAACGGTTCCAGTTGCCCCTATTATTACTGGCGTCACCTTTGTTTTTACATTCCACATGCGCTGTATTTCTATTATAAGGTCTTTATATTTTAGAATCTTCTCGGCTTCTTTCTTTATCACAGTCCTGTCTCCCGGGATTGCTACATCAATTAGCATACATATTCGTTCTTCATTATTGCGGATTATTATTATTATTATTATTATTATTATTATTGATTAGTTTTAACGCCCCATCTCAACAGTTAAAGTGACAGTTACAAAGCCATTACAAATACACAAATACAATTCAAATACACAATAAATAAACGCAAAGCAAAAGGAAAACAAAACTGCAACAACAACAACAACAACAACAGAATAAAGTAAGTGCCGGCAGAAGAGCCTGTTATCAGTAAATCAGGTTACGTTGCAGTGACGCTTAAGCACGTACTCACTCAGCGACCACAGGCAGTTAAACGACAAAACATCAACTGTGCTTTAACACACGCTACATGTTAGTGATGATGATGATGCTGCTGATGATGATGACGATGACGATGATGATGACAATCTTGTAACAGTGTTGTGGAACAAAAGACTGCACACAGAGAAGTTATGTCAAATAGGCCAGATATAATAATTAAAAACAAAAAAGACAAAACGTGCATACTGATGTGGCAATACCAGCGGACAGGAATGTCACGCAAGAGGTAACAGAAAAGGAACTAAAACACAAGAGTTTATGTATAAACGTAAAACGACTATGAAACATGACACGTATGATCATACCGGTAATAGATGGGGCCACCGGAATAGTAACAAAAGGTTCAAAGAAAGTTTTGGATGCCGTACCAGAAAAATATTAAATAGACTCACTACCAAAGACAGATATGCTTAGAACATTACACATAATGGTGAAAGTACTGCAGTCTGAAACGTGAAGCCTGAGCGGTGGGGATCAGCGTTGGTTCAAGAGAAGTATCAGGATGAAAATGCCTGGGACGAGGGACGACCTAATTATAGTAATAATTCAGTTTGGTTCAGTTCAATTCAAGTTGATTAATGTGCCAATTCTACAGCCAGAAGGCCAGTTGCAGAAACGGCACAACACAAATAACAACGGACAATGAACAGGACACAAATGAAACAGACACAACAAAAACAAACAAACAGACAAACAAAATATTATTTAAATAATTAATTAGAAAACCTTATTATTTTAATGAAAGTAATGTCACATCTAGGTGCGATGATGATTCAATAAATTAAAATTCAATTCCATTATCATTAAAGTGTTACCACTACCATATTATTATATTACTAATAATAATAATAATAATAATAACCTGCTGAGACGAGATTAATTAATGCTAATATTAAAATTAAGATTAACGTATTGGCTAATTTGATTTTGACTGGCGGTGTTAATCTTTAATGCATTACGAAATCTAATTTGGAATTATTCCCACATATTTCAGGGTTTGATGCACTGGAGCAACGGCAGAGAAGACGGAAGGAATTCTTTTATGTAAGTCAGTCTAGAATCGCTAATTAGTTAAGTACATAGTTAAAGCTGAGTGTTTGCACTTCGAAAGGAATCTTCTTTCAAGAGGCATTTTAATTAAATTCCTCTAAACTCCCATATTGTCTCGCATTTGCATTAAAACGGAGAGCTGCTCATTCCATTATATTGGTTGTTCACACTTGGAAATTATTGTGGATAGACTTACAAGGACTGAACGATAACCTTTCTAATTTGAGGAAATTTTTATGAATAATTCGCAGTTATATGTTCATATACAATTGTAGTGAATGTTTTAATGGACACCTTGGAATCGTTTTTTTTTTTTTATTTAAACTGTATAGACGAGGTTTAGAGGAAATAGTGTAGTTGAATAGTGTCTAGCTGTGCGGCACGTGGCATGGTTCTGTTCCCGGAAGGACCCTCCTTTTTTGCCTGCTCTCCAGGTCACTACTTTCTTATTGTTCCCGGAGGTCATGCGGCCCAGGCAGAAAGTCACTCTGCTCCATCTAGTGCCAAAGTTTTGATTGCGTGGAATTTTACTTTGCAAGCCATAATCCCTACAGGAGTTCATCTCGTGATGCTCACTAATTCCACAGAGCAGAGTCCTTCTTGAGGAAGCCAGTAGTTCCTCAGCAAGCCACGAATGTCCCTGCGTTTTATGGAACTGCTCTAATATACCACCTGCCTGACATCTTTCACAAGTCATGCAACGTGTTGTTTTGAAGTCTGGCGTTTCAAGTGGCATTACACTACTGTATCAGTCCATGTACATTTCGAATTCCGCAAGTATGTATATTGTAAATGGTTATGTGTTTCATTTTCAAGTCGTTTCTAAAAACTTGTCCTTAATAGGATCGTTTAACGACTTAAGGTGGGATACCTTCTTCCGTTATGTTTGTTATGGCGTTTCTACCTTTTATTTTACCTGACCATTTATTGGCTGTTAGAAGAAACAGCGCTATATAACACATAAAGGTGAGAGATCTTCGGACATTTGCTGTGAACAAGGAAAATATTCCAAATCGTATTAACCTACATTACTTTCAAGTGACGTGCGCCAGGTTTAAGTGTGTCACATATTTCGAATTCTAAGTAACAATTTGTTATTAGCGAAGTAATGTTTTGTATCACATATATATAGTCAATAATTTCGATGTACCTTAACCACTGTAGTGTTATTTAATGGTAATTTGTTGCAACCTGTTTACAGCTGCAAGTAATAGGAAAGTTCTGACTCACATTAATTCTGTCACCAACGCTGCGCACAGACTTACGTGAGAAATAGCATTTTATTTTTGGATCATGATACATAGTTTGTAGGAATTTCGATTTGTGCTACAGAAAATGTGCGCTTTAAGATTTCTGTGAGAATTTCCTTGTATGCAACTTCCATTCAGTAATCTACCTTTTTACATCTTTCCTTCTTCTCATAAAGATAAGCTGAGTCCCTTTAGAATTGGGAGTCTAAATTTCGTACAAATGATTCAGTTCCTGCCTTACAGAAATTCTACCATGTCTCCATTACAAGGTTGGTCTTTTAATGCAGTTGCGGAAAGAAATGGCTGTTTATTCCGAAAATCTTTCGAAACGAATTATTGTACTTTAGAGGAAGATATAAAAATGTTTAATGTGGGGCACGCGGTGGCGCAGTTGGTTGAGGCACTGCGCTACAAGCTGGCAGGTCGCGGGTTCGATTCCCCATGGTCTCATTGGAATTTTTCTTTGACATAATCCTTCCGGCCGCACTCAGCCTCTAAGAGAAATGAGTACCCGGAATATTTCCTGGGGGGTTAAGGTGGCCGGTGCATAAGGTCGACAACCTTACTACCTTCTTTCGCCGGCTGTCTTGAAATCTGGGAGCCTCAACTTCCTGGAACCGTCAGGGCCTGTAATGGGATAGTTTTGCATTTTTTTACCTAAACGTTTGTGTTTATGTACGTTGTTTCATTATATCAATACTATCTTCGACATGGTTCGCGAGTTATCTCTTCTACCGTCAATTTTTTTTTTTTTTTTGGAATTATACTGGGAGATGTTTTCCTTTGAAGAGTGTCATTTTTCCGAGTCAGTAGCTTTCAACATTTTAGCGCTTGTGCACTTCAGGATATCCATGTATTTAGTGCATAAAATAAAACTTATCTTAAAGGTAAAAGATGGAGAAACTTTGGAAATATACGAATTTAAAAATCCCAAATTTCAGTGATTTCTTAAATTTATGTAATGGTCCCCTGCCACAGAAGGGTGGGTGGGTTCGTGGGCAGGTGGATAGAGAGAGGCAATTAGACAATATTAGAATGCGTCTCTTATAAAGCACACAAATTTTTGTTTATAGCTTATTTTACGAACCTTAGTGTCATATAAGTAATCAGTATGCAGTTCATCAAGGGCAGAAGCATACATCCGTAAGTTACTACCATAGGCATTTATATGCCGGATAGACTGTCTACCTCAGGCATGTGTATTGCCAGATATCGGTTGCTTCGCACATTAATTTCCGCGTATAGAAATTTATAGCGGAGTGTTTATTCCCTGCATTGGTATTACATAATGGACAATAACGGACAACACAAATGCAACAGTTAACCAGATTTAGTAGTAAAGAACACAAGGAGCAGAGTCCTCCTTGCGTGGCTAATAGTCGCACAACTAGTCAAGAAATTCGCTTTATTTTATATAACCTAAAAAACTGTCACCTTGTTTGCATGACACGGCCAGTGAACCCTACATTACCCAGACAAATTCGGTCCACATCGGCACCCACTAATTCCCCAAGCCTTATACTAACATTTTCCTGCCACACACACACACACACACACACACACGCGCGCGCGCGCGCGCGCGCGCGCCCTCGTGCGCGTAGTTTTCCGCGTGGGTTCTTGCTACAGGGCTTTATTAAAAATATTTCATGCTTTTCTGATACCTTCTATTGGTGCTATAAATCACGCCCATGTTATTCTCCTTCGTCTTATGAGTGTAAGTACTGCTACTACGTATTTGACGAAACGTTTACGGCTCCTCGTTGCACTCATTTCTTCTTCACCTGTTACTTCCTCTTTCTTAGGTCCTAATGAACTTTGCTTTGTTGTTCTGCGGTGGTACAGCCAAAATTGGGCCTAGGCCGCCTCGTTTTGTGGTTTCTAGACCACACACAGACACACACACACACACACGGTAGGACTCCTCTGAACGAGTGATCAGCCCGTCGCAGAAGCCGCTACTTACACAGCACACCGCAAATACGTGTACAAGAGGCGAACGTCGGTGCACCTCAGCCGCATTCGAACCCGCGGTTCCAGGAACCTAACGGCCACAGACTTATGCTTTAGACCGCAAAGCCACCGGGATTGACATATTCTTTTCTTAGTACACCTTAATTGTCCTTAGATCTCATCAGTGTGTAGCCTAGTTGTCCGTTAGGATGAGACACATGTTGCACACCCATAAAAACAGAAGCCAAAAGCGTGGGTGTTTTGTTTTGATCATTACGTTTGTAGGAAGGAGACGAAACGACAGACGATTATGACGTGAATGGCGGCACTAGCAGTCATTCGTTACATTTAATCTTCCCTTAACTTCTCATTAATATATTTCTGATTTATTACTTTCATTGCAGATACGTAAACCATCGCCTTCCATTCCTGTGGCGTTTCTTTGTTATTTCCTACAAAATTAATACATTTATTGTTGTAATATAGTTTGACTCCAGATTTGATCAGTTATGCTGAGGTTAGATCCGTACGTGACGATTTATTCGTTTTCAACATTTTAGTAACAGTTTCAACCTCGAGAGAACTAGGATTAGGCAGTGTTGACTCAATTGCAACTATGCATCGCCGTACGTTTGACGTATTTAACATCATAATCTCTTGTCTTTACTTAATTCCCTTCCTACGGCAGGTTTCACACAATCTCTGAATGTCACTTGGGCTCGGTAATTCTCTGCATTACGGTATGAATGAAGTCAGGTGAGTAAACAATATTATAATTTATGGCCTATTCCATTGTCATGAAGTTTGTTAGGAAGTCATTATTTACTTATTTTCATCCTCCATCCTTATTGGTAGAGAAGCCAGAAGGAGAGGTGTTTTATTAAAATTCTTCCCAACCATGGAAAACAGTGGAAGATAATTGGTGTCATTTTCTTCATCGTCGACTTGGTACCCACCCACCTCTACTGGTAACGGTCGTTGTTAAGAGGCACGGTAGAGCCTGCCATCTGGCGAGGGAGCAAAGAATGACATTAGTGTGTGCTGAATTATTCTTTGTTCCCAAATCGCCATGTGCTGGCCAGCCGGTGCTTTTCCAGTTTTATGTGTTGTCTTGAAGCATGAAGGAACGTTTGTTCTTCCAATGGGGGCGAGAACGTAGACAGTTATGACACCGGATGGGAGGTGGCAGCCATTTCTCATGCACCTCCCTCGCCTTTACCTCTTTTCCTTCCCCACGTAACAACTCCCACCCCGATTTTTATGAAGTAATAATAACAGTGCCTAATAGCAGAACAGTTGAAACTCGCATATGTATTTGAGCCCCGCCCGTTATTAACTTAATGGCACCTTCATTTTAAAAATAATTGAATTTTTTATTGTTCCATTTCTGTGTTGTTCGTAAGTAGTGTCATTCCTGTCCCTTGTCTTTCTGTGTGAGTTATTACTGTAGATGTGTTAGAAATGAGGTAAAGTTGTCTGTCATTTTTTATTATTTATTGAGGCGGGTCATGGGTCCATTTTTATGAATTATACCCCCATTCAAGACGTGTGCTGTTTCTGTGGTTTGAATGCGGAAGGCGGGAGATGAAAACTGCTTTACTTGTCTTGATATGTCAGTCTTGTCAGAGAAATGAGCATTGACACGCCCTTTAGTGCGAAACAAGCGACGATATGAACGAGTATCTACGTACGTATTAATTTCGTGATTGTCTGTGTGGTATTTCTTCTTTTATACCGAATAGTATTATCTAGATAAGCCATTTTATTCTGAATATGTCATGAGTATGTTCATCCAAAACGCTGTTACTCGCTCATTCCTCCACATGGTATTATGAATCTTAACAGTCTTGAGAATCCCAAACCTTTTGTATGCGTGCGAGAGACCACGTTTTGTACACGTAAAAAACAACGGGGCAATTATAATGCTTTGTATTGTATTTCTGCTTTCAAAAGTGGAAGATAAATGTGTAGGAGATTCTAAACTGAATCATTTGCAGAATTTAATATCCTGTTACCTTCGAAATATCTCAGGACAGGTATACACAACTATAAGATTCCTTACAATGAAAGAAAGCCATTTTTAATTCCTACGTCATCAAACTAAAGGCCACACACTTTGCAGTCACAATAAAATTTGAATATTTCTGTAAAAACCCATCGCAGCACTAAATTACACGATTCTGACGTTGAATTTTCGTGCTATAGTTACCCGCCTCCTCGGCTACTTTATTGCCACTGTTAGGGGTAGGAAACTGGAAATGTGGCTACAAATTTTGCAGACTTTGGGTCGAATTGTGTGAAAATGGGCGTGGAAAAATACGCACTTACATGCTTAAAACATAAGTGTGTCTGCTCGTTTGAATGAGTCCTTTAAGTACACTAATACACAAATGTGTATCTAGCGTAATATGTTGCTATTATGAATCCAATTCGCTACCGATCATTTTACCTAGAATGCTTCAGTCCAGTGGAAATTATCTAGAATACCATGCCTTCATATCTGGAATTCTGAGAAGTCTCCTTTTTTGGAGGTTTTTGAAAGGGCAGAATAAATTTATGCTTTTAATGTACAGGACGAAAAGAAATTCACTCACATCTCTCCATAGTGTGATACTTTGCCAAAAATGAGTCGAAAATGTTATACGGCGCACGTTTAGTTTTCGAGACACGTCACCGTCCGGTGGGGTAAAAACACTTTTCAGCAGTGTTATTTGTTATGATGGTAAGGCACGTTGTGAGGTGTGATCAAGACATACAGTGCTCAGCAGGGCTCAGTTGTGATCAGATAATCGCGAAATACGCACATACAACGAATACTGCTCTTCACTGTCGATGCCTGCAATATTCGAGCTTGTACTGAAGCGCAGGAATTTGTACTACATTATTCTGGTCGTCTTCATCCGGAGGGTTGATGTCCTCTAATAACAGCAGCGTCTCTGTGAAACGAGAAGTGTAACATGTACGCCGCTTGTGAAGGCAGGTCGCGCACGGGCCGTAGGGACACCGGTCAATATAGGTGCCATAAATGCATCTGTGGAACGATGGCCGTGTAAAATCGCACACTATAGCGCGAAAGAATTCGAAAGACAACCACTGAGGGCGCTGGAATTGCCTCTTGACGGTCATTTGGATCCGTACCACTTCTTGCGGAAGATACATCTATTTCCAGATGATCTCCCTCTACACTTATTTTACGTGTAACTACAAGGTGTCCATGGTTTGTTGTTTCGATACATTGCACGATATGATGGTGAGACTTACCTCGAAAACAGTAGGCCTATACGATATGCGTTCAGGATATGCGTTGTATAAAATATCGGACTGATTTTAAAAAGAGCAGTCACATTACCTGCAGCTTGTGCGTTAATTCCTTTTCACTCTGTGTGTTTTTATTTTTTCCCCTATAGTTGACAAAACTGTTAAATACTTTATCGCCGTCATAAGTTATGTCTGATTTCTTGTATATGTAACTTAAGTGTATCAATTATTTAGCTGATTCGTATTTATACACAGAGTTGCGCGTTAGAATATGTCTGTTTTTCTCTTGCCACTTTACCTTTAGGCCTATAGATCAACGTTACTGTTTGGACTTAATAGAATTTTAATAGACTTAGAATATTATTAATCTTAACCGCACTGCAGGTCTAACTGGCAGCCAGTTACGAGATTTTCATTTCTCACAGTGGTGTTGATGATTATTCAAGTGTTCTGGGATAAACTTCACTTCACTTACTCCGATACTCTTCTACCTTGTGGTGTAGAGGTTCTGGGGTAGACACCTTGTATATTGGTAAAGAGTTACCGACGTTTCGGGGAAGCTCTTTTTCAGGGTCCGAGGAGAACTCTTCTTGTCCCAGTGACAGCGCAGTTTTCAGCCTCAGTGTAAGATTCGTATTTACGTAAAGAACTGTCTGAAACAGGTGCAACTGAGTTGTGTGCCAAGTTCAAAATTGTGAAGGCAGTACTCAGCAAATCTATTTTGCATGTTTAGTGTACAAGGAGTGTTGTCAATTTGCTATTCGTAGCTTTCCGAATCGCTAGGGTATTGTAATTGTTGGCCCTTTTCCCGAATATGAATACATTCTCAACCAGAAGTTCTTCGGATTGGCACTACTGTTCTTGTGTTTCCGTCTTTCCAGTTTCTCTTTCATAACAGCTGGGATTATGGACAAGTACAAAAGTTTTTTCACAGAACTCTAAAATTAAAAATTTAAGCAATATGCCCATATTGCTGGACATAAATAAAAGGGATAGTCTGTCCCTTTTATGGTTGGCAATCGTATAAATTACTTTAACTCTTTAGTAGTACTTGAGAAGCTATTGGTCGCTTAGGTGATCAAGCAATTTACCGTTTTTTGAGGAACATATATTTTTATAACAACTAAGATAGGCAGATAAGAACCTGCCACGAGTCCCTGTCTCGTTACTTCAATTTCGTTCACGCCTTCATATCTTGTTACTTTAAGATCATTTTTAATGTTGTCATTCCATTATACCAAAACCATTCGTTTTGAATGGCCTCTTGTATTCAGGGTTTCCATCAAAATTTTGAAATTGAAATAGATACATGTAAATAAAAATTTAAAAAAAGACATCGTAGCCCACAGCTCTGTACGCATGTAGACTTGCCCAAATTTCTTGCTGTTGTAAATAGTCCAAGATGTTACTTATCCATGCGAATCGTATGTGCGAATTTCGTACGGGTAGAGGCGAGAAAGAATTAAACGCAGTAAGCTTGTGCGTGCTGTGGTGTACTGTTACACAAAAGTTCATAAAAACGCATTAAAAGATGTTACATTATGAACGGCTGGAAGTTGGCTTTAGCTGTGTAAGGATCTAAGCTGAGCCTTGTAAGTTGGAGCATTTATATGTTTATCACACTGTGTGTGTGATTTCATTATCTCACTGTTGTGAACAGTACGAAACAATGGCTGCAGGGATTTTGTACATAAAAAATTGACGTGTTGTTATGTGTACACGTAACATGTTTGTTGATTCTCTAATTATATTAATGTTTTACACATTCAGGCATTAGGGAAATTTACTTTGAATTTCAATATCATATCAGTATAACTCGGAAGATTAAGTACATTCGCGAAAATACTACGTATGAATTGAATGAAAATCAACTGCGTATTATTTCCTCAAGGTTATACTTCAAGGATGTTTCATTTTATGCGCCTTGGTCATAATTCATTCTTTCCGTGGTTTGTTTTACGAGGATGAAGCTGTTGTGTAGTAAATTTATTAGGAAATCTGTTTATGTAATTGTTTTGTGTGCGATGTAACTTTTGAACACTTGTTACTTTTTCTTTGAACTCAGTGCCACATTGATTCCCTGGAAATGAAGACGGAGCTATTCTACAAATTTTACACACACACGGCGCGCGCCCACGCATGCACGCACACACGCACGCTTACATTACGCTCGTGATGCATCTGACTAAAGTAGACGGCGATTCTTGTCGTGGCGTCCGAAAAATCAGAATACCACAGAATCGAAAGAGGACAGAGGTGACGTAACTTGCGTGGCTTAATAGGACAAAGGGAAACAAAGTGATGCAGAAACGCGTAAAAGGAAAGAAGGCTAAAAGGTGGTGACGAATGAAGGGCACAGTATCTCAGTAAGGTATACAAACCAAAATTTCTCCCTGGAGATCTCTCAAAATCCTCTTTGATTTTACACCATGTTTGTCGTTTCGTTTGAAATACTTTATGATGTCAATTTTGTTTGCCAAAATTTTACTTATTATTAACAACGAAGACCGTGCCTTTCTATCACAGTTTCTCTCAGATCCGGTATGTCCTTACGGATTTCTAAAAGCGTTTAGTAATGTGGGACACCTTAATTAAAACTCAGGTATCTCCAAGTTGAGCGAAGTTTCAGTAAAGCAGAAGAAATTTTCCACCACGTAACGTAACTGCTTTGTCGATAACCTCATTCTTATAGGCGGATGAGCATCTCACTTTCATGAAAAGCGAAATAATTTTTTAATTCATGAATGTATAACTCAGTTATTTTTACTATTACTTCGAAGGCGATTAGTCCGCCATTGCGGTAAGTTTACTCTTGTAGGAATTACAAGTGAATTCCGAATACTTTTTGACCGAACCACGTATAATAGCGACTACGGACCTGTCGTAAGACAGACTGCATAGTGAATGTGTGGAGATTGTTGTGTTTGATTCCAAAAGCAGCATAACATTATTGTGTTCAGACATACTGGCTTAAAATCAGTGAACTTATGTCTGGAAGCATTTGTTCACAAATATAGATTGTTTTACGTAAACACTCCGCTGCTCTTTATTTTCTTTCTCTTCCTTATTAGTTGCATGGTGTATAAAATAAATACTCCCATGATCAAGAATGTATACTAAAATATTTATTACATTTTAAGCAGCGATAAAAGAAGAAAGTGCAAGTATGAGCAATATTTGCTGTTGGAAAGTAACACTACAGACTTCTAATCATAAATGTTTATTTACAGGTAACGTATATTAATTATTTAATTATTATTAATAAACATGAAAATATATGTGTATAAAGCAGGGTATTCCATCCATTATGAAAGTAATTTTTTACGCGTTTTGGCTTTGGTGAGCGACACACTTGCTCTCGAAGCGATATTAGCCTAAATATGTGATGGTTGTATCAATTCTGGATCAGTACAGAAACAATATAACATCACATTGCAATTAACACGTAAAATGTCCATCAAATTATAGAAGCAAAATTCATTAAGTATGTAAACTATTACGGTGCCATAATGAACAACGTCATGAGTTTTGTTAACAGCTTGTGTGACTGCATGACGGCCTGGCAACACCGTGACGGGTTGATACACAGATTAACAAGTTTGTTTTTGACACACATCTGGAGGTAGTGGACTTGGTATTTCTGTTTGAGATATCTGACCTTGTCATACATTTGGATACATTTGACTTTATCATGCAAGTGGTTTTGATCCCCTACAGACAGCGATAATTTCTTGACTTTGACTTTGATTATATATATACACAGTATATATATATATACATATATATATATACAGCACTGTAGAAACTTTTACATAGAATTCAGTGTCATACATAACTCAGTTTCTACAAAGAGTGAAGACACTTGTGGTTTGATTTCAGAGGTTCTGTTTCTCTCTTATGATGCCACGATGAGAAAAAGAAAATTTTGGCAGGGAATCGCGAAGGAAAAGATTACTTCGAAAATGTAAACATTTATGGGGGAACAGTATTAAAGTGCCTGTCAAAGAAACTCACTTGATGGGACTGAATGAACTGAATTTATTCGGCTCAGTGTGGATGCTAGTGTTACGTCATCGTAAAAATATGAAGCTGTGTCATAAAACAGTTAGGTGGCCTGTCTTCTGTGTCATAAAAGACCATTCAAGAAGAAATCTGCTCCATGGCCTTAGTTTTGATGCCACTAGTATCCTGCCGACACTTGTAAATTATTAGACTTTTTTACGGACTACGAAATTTCAACTAGGAAATAATATTAGAAGAATGTGATCTATTTGTGTTTCCGCAGTTATATACTGAAGGAACAGGTAATTGTGGAGGTAGGTCTGAGAATCTTCCATTTTATTTCACAGAAGAACTTGAACCTGTTGCGGAAACTGTTAAACCTAAAGCCACTAGAATTAACAGTATGAATTCCATGAGAGAACATTTCGTAGGTCATAGGAGTACGTGCTGGCGGTCAGGCCTCCCGAAGGATTGCAGACTTTAGCTCTGGCGTACCAAAATTTTTGTCTGAAGCGCTTTGCCTTAAAATATGATATTCGTGTATCTGTTTTGGAATGGTCTCTGCTTTCAGTGTTCCCTTGTTGGATCAGACAAAAATGTCAGAACATTTAGTTACTCTTGACTTGATTACGGTTTTTTACTTTGAAAGTTATTGATAGTTGCCACCAGATTATCAGAAATTGACAGACTTTGGAACCCTTACAAAAAGTCTTCCATATTTTCATGCGGCAGTTTGTACTTCGAGAGGATTTAAGACTGGCATTCATTCGTGATGTTACATCTTGACATGCTGCTTGCTCTCAACACGTGTTGAGAACGGTAAAATAAATTGCCCATGTTAAAATTTATTTGAGGCGGCGTGAGGCAGCAACACTATCATCAACGTAAGTGATTAGATCACATCTGTCTTGCCTTTATGATGAAGTCCGTTAGGACAGGAGACACAGCTCTTGTGAAATTGTGTGTGTCGCCATTTATATGGTGAGGCTGCGATTCTGATGTAGAAAGGCTGAATGTCTTCTGTTTTAAATAAGCCTACTTGCTATCATTGGAAGCCGTTCACCGAGCTTACAAGTACTTCTGATTTCTAGTCATCAAAACATGACTAGGACTTACAAGTACTTCTATCAGTCTCCTTACAAGCTTTATTAGTCGCTAGTAAGGGGGTCGGTCTAGAGGTAAATGCTGAGAAAACTAAGTATGTGTGTGAAGAGAATGGTGGACAGTGGCACAACATGAAGACAGGTAATAAAGTCTTTGCAAGTGTGGAACAGTTCAGATATCTGGAGACAGCCATAACAAATCAAAATTGCATTCATGAAGAAATTAAGAGCAGCTTGAAATCAGAGAATTCTAGCTGTCATTCGGTGCGTAATATTTTGTTTGCCAGTTTTCTGTCCATAGATATAAAGATTAATATATACAGAACTGATCTTGCCTGCCGTTTTGAATGGGTGTGAAACTTGGTCTCACACTGAGGGAGGGTGTTCGAGAATAGGGTGCTGAGGAAGATATTAGGGTCTTTGATGGACGACGTGATAGGAGAGTGGACAATGCTACGTAGCGAGGAGCTTTATGATTTGTACTTCTAACCAAATATTATTTGGATGATCAAATCAAGAAAAATGGAATGGGCGGGGCATGTAACGCGTATGAGGGAGAGGACGGGTGCATACAAGGTTTTGGTGGGGAAATCTGAAGGGGAAAACCACTTGAAGTCCTAGGCAGGGATGGGAGGATGATATTAAAATGAATCTTCAAGACATTGGATTGGGATGGGGCATGTTCTGGATTGATCTGTATCAGGACAGGGACAGGTAGCGGGCGGTTGTGAATGCGGCAGTGAACCTTCGGATTCCATAAAATGCGGGATATTTTTTGACGAGCTGAGGACCTGTTAGCTTTTCAAGGACTCTGCTTTATGGATTTAGTTAGTTAGTTAGTTAGCTAGCTAGCTAGTTAATTAGTTAGTTAGTCAGTCAGTCAGTAAGTCAGTCAGTAGTCAAATAACAAAGTGCGATGATGTTTATTATTACAGAGTTACTGCAGTAAAGTGTAGCTTAGAGGTTTGATAAGAAGCCTTTAGAAATTTGAAACTCAGATCGCGTAAAATCTTGAATAAACGCATTATTCATTACCACAGCAATTAATCGCCGCTTCTGGCTACGCTTTTGATAGTCCATAATTTCACTACACGGCACTCCACTTTAGTCCACAATTATTTCTTCAAAAAACAGTGTAAGCTTTGCAATATTAGGCCTTATGAAATACAAAGTATGGCGTCGTAACGCTCGGCAGTATGTGCTCTGGTGCGTCATACGTCGTGCAGGATATTCTTGTTGGGGATGACGTTTCTTCCGCACTACAAGATGTTACCTCAGAATAGTGGAGCCGGGATAGTGTACCAGTATGTTGACCAGGCTACGGGCTGGATGGCCCAGCTTGCGACCCCAGCAGGGGCGATAAATTTTTATGTTCTTCGTGTCACCGAAACCGGATCTGGGTCCCACCCAGCCTCCTGTTCAATGGGTAGGGTGGACTGTTTTTCAGGATATAAAGCGGCAGGCGCTTGAGGTTATTCAACCCCATCTATTGCTGATCTGAAGAAGAATTGAAGGAAAAGGAATAGCTTTACTTCTCCCCCCCCCCCCTCCAATATGCCGTATGGTGTGAACAGGGACAACTTTGCTGTTTTAACCTTTGTCTGAGGGTAACATAATGCAGGTAGTATAAACTATAATATAGCAGCTATTAAAATATGGGTGTGATAAACATTTCCACCTGAGAAACCTGGAAACTAACGGCGTTGTATGAACAGTGCAGTTGTCATGTGTTGTAATTAACGCAAACAATGCTCAGAATTTTAAGTCCTGTGTTTATATCAACCCTTAATTAAAGGCACTCAGTGGAACGTCACATCGTGTTGCTGGAGACCTCTGTACTTCATATCGCTGACGTTTCTTAAAAGCTGAACCGTGGTGTTTCTTTCTGGGTTATTGTGCAGAAAAATGTCGAGACTCTTCTGCAGTTAGGTGTAATTTATAATGACATTGCTAGGGAGAATGTTAGGTCTAATTAAAAGCTTCATAATTTATACACTTCACCAAGTTTTATCAAGGGAGATAAGATGGGCGGGACATGTAACACGCATGAGAGATTTGAGACAAACGTACGAAATTTTAGTTGTTACACGTGAAGAGATTGTATGACGTGCTTAGGCGCATATTGGGAATAATATTAAAACAGATGTTGAAGGAGCATGTAGGGAGATTTTGGAATGCATTCATATCGCTGAGGTCAGGAGCCATTGGCAGCATCTTGACCACACGGTAGTGAAACGTTGGGTTCCATATAACGCATGGATTTCTTTGATAGCTCAACGAGTATCAGTTTCTCAGTTATGCTGCATGCAGTGACTCTCATAGTGTAATGATGTTGCTAATAATGACCAACTTCTGATGAAGTTGAAATTATTAAATTAAAAGTAAGGCAGACTGTTGAACTGCATTTAGCAGTAATTTACTTACAAAGTAACGTTGCCTCTTTTATTGGAATGTTCTCTCACTTTGCATTTGTAGGTTGTTTGTTGCTAGGAATATGCTTATGCGAATAACTATTACGCCTACAGCCTTTCATTTGCCGGGCATGTTAACCAGTTTTCTTTTTTCCCATTAGAAGTACGTATGAATGGCATTGTGAAACTTCATACTCGAATCAGTTTTCTCTGTCCTGGATTTACTGTACTATGGATTTGTTGGTTAGTTTACCCCTTAAAGCCAATGTTTTCTTTATGTATCGCCTGGTTTAACATTAAACATGCTCTCTTCTGTCCACAGACTGCATTTGCATGTGGTATATGGATTTCAGGCCGATCCACCGGCCGCGCGGTCTAAGGCCGTGGCTACATTGGAGCCAGAACCGACACACCACAACATGCTGGGCAGACACCAGATAAGGAAGCAGAAATTGGCTACTGTATTGCATACGGCAGCCGTTACGCTGAACCCGATCCGCCTGGCGCGTTATCTCCCAACAAATTCCGAGTAAAAATGCCCGACTGCATGGCTTATCGCAGCGGCTCACTGAACCCGATCCGGCTGGCGTGTTTCTCCCCGCAACTCTAGACTGTCTGGCCAGACACCTGCTGCAGTAAGCACACGATTCGCAGTGCCCTGGAAAAAACTTATCTGGTAGAACTTGTGAGAAATATGCTGCCTCTTTGGGACCAAAGAGACAAAAATTATCACAACAGAGATCTCAAACCGAAGTCGGTATGTTCATTCTGTAGTACTCTCTGAACTCATCAGGAAATTCTCTCAATATCTTGCACAGTTTAAAATATTCTCCCTCAGGTCTTGAGTCCCAAAGCTGATGAATCCACCGTCTTCCGCTTTTCGTGAACTTCAAGCAAAGGTTACTATCCATCAGCAAAAGTTCTTCCCAATCATCATCAGATGTGTACATCATGTAACGTTCACGTCACCTACTGCAAGCAGTCAGGAGTTGGGAGCAGGGTTCACTAGTTGCGACCCACAGTCAGATTTCAGGTTTACAGATAACACGCCAGGCGGATCGGGTTCAGTGTAGAGACTGCTATAAGCAATACAGTAGCCCACTTATGCTTCCTATCTGAAGTCTGTCCAGACTGTTTGTGCTGTGTCGGTTCTGGCTTCAATGTGGCCACGGCCTAAGGCGTATGTCTGCTGCCGAGCGCTTGCTGGGATCGTTGGTTCGAATCTTTTGTGAGGAATCTGGGCTTCAAGGAGAACATGCCATATTGGTTCGCTTAGACCACTGCCTTTTGTTTGCAACGTTTGTGTCATATGTGTATGTAGTTTATTAGGGGAAATAAAATGAACGATTTAAAAAAATCCCACAGGGGGCACGGATGTTCGTCTTGTACAATGTTTGTGTTGTCAGGTAGGGGTCTCGGCGACGGGCCGATCCCTCGTCCAACGGAGTCCGACTGTGGTGTGTACCGTGCTGTTGTACAATACTTTTCGGCCTGATTCAAATACGTTACTTTTAATTTACTGGATTTGGTACGAACAGTCATGTCCACTGTAGAGGGAGGAATTATTTAAATTACTACTTATTTTGAACATATAACATTAATGTGAAGAGTCAGTTTTTACAAATCCGCTTCCCAATATAAAATACCCTTACATTTTTAATAATATTCTAGAGTTTTACATTTTTATGTGTTACATTACGTATTTTAACAGCACTATTACCATAGCTCTGTGTAACAATTCAGGTTACGTATGTTAGTCACGCAGCAAATCAGCGTGGGACTAGAAAGGCAACTGCAGTGTTTCTGTCATATCGCATACATTCTCAGTACTCACTTTATGATCCTCTCCATGACGTTGTTAAATAAGCTGGCAAGGGCATCGTCCTGAAGAAGCGACCAGCCCACTTGTGATGGCACATCCGATTGAAGTCTGTAGTAATTGATGATGTTGTAAATCAACGAGGTCACGGTGTTCATGCTGAGCCCCACCGAGCAGACTGCAGGTACTTGCCTGCATGGAAGATACTGCAAGCATCCGTGGGGTTGCGCATTTTGCTCTATCCAAGTATTTGTGTACAGGAGCATAGGCAGGCTCCTGGGAATATGGAATGGAGTGGAAATATTGAATTCTGCACGGAGAATCTGTTGCCTTCTTGCAAATTGTACTTCGTAGGAAGGCCATACAGATACCACATATATCTTGTACTTTCTTTAGATAAATAATCTTAATTACAACCTGTAATTGAGACTTAGATACGAAGAATAAGACAGTATGTTTTATGGATCTCTTAATCATCAAGTGATAGTGAATTTGATGGAACTTACAGGCGTATCACTGATTTTTCACATAAAAATCAGTCAACAGCCAAATTCTGAATTTTACGGAACTTATAGGCGTAGCACTGATTTGTCACATAAAAATCAATCAAGAGCCAGATAGTGAATTTTATGGAATTATAGGCGTATCACTGATTTTTCATATAAAAATCAGTCAACAGCCGACTGTTTTATCCTTTCCTTATTAGGAGGTTGAGCGACTAGTTTCGGCCTATGCCAAGGCCATCATCAGAGTCCTTATAAGAACTCTACATGCTGCAATAGAGGGAGGGCCTTCTATTCACAACATATTTAAAAATATACAGATTTGTGTATGTATTACACAAGGTAGATAAAAGAGGCGAATC